>JAATLQ010038147.1:0-80384 GCA_013421005.1 Heliconius erato x Heliconius himera | reverse complement strand
GTTTATATATATATATATATATATATATATTTTGTTTTTGTTTTATACAAGGTTACCTATACCGTTATCCGATGAGAAATTGAAATGAGGTTATTGTGTCGACGGTCAGTACTCTATAGTTACAGGTCCAAAACATAGAAAGTGCTTAGTAAAAGTAATTGTATTTGAACGTTATGTACGACTTACAAGTAGTAGAGTATGTTATTTAAAGGATATATTGCTATTTTTATGTTTTTAAATAGAACAAGCGACCAGTCTAATGATATCTAGGAAATCAAAATTTAATTACTGCTAGGTTAAATATAATAGAGTCTCTAATAGATTAAATTCATTTAATATATTCAATAAGGAAGGCAGTGGTGAACCACTTCCACTTCCAGTTTTGAATTCCATACAGATAGAGTGAACATGTATTTGATTGATTGAATGAATAATTATTAGAAATTATTTTATTCTAAAATGAATTGATTAGTAGGAGGTATTTTATTCTAAATTTAATTTTAAGTGGGTTAAAAAGTATTTATCTTTCCTCAGTGTGTAATACCATATTAGCTTAGTTGGTCAGGGCTTGGACGACTAACGGCACCGTGATGGTCCTAAGTGAGAGAAAATGTGATTTTATGTGATACTGTTATAGAGATTTCTTCCATTTATAGATAAAAAAGTTTCACATCAAAAAAGGAAACTGTTTTTGTATACTTTTTCCTACAGGTTCACAACATTGAAATAAAATATGTAAATTGATAACAATACATATTAAAAACATTTATAATATAAAATCTAATTACAACATTTATAATATAATATATTATACAAAATATACAAAAAATATGTTGGCTTTGACCTGTAGTCTGTTTCCAACCATTGTTTATATTTCTATTGTTCATAATTTGCCTTGTGAAGTGATTGTTCTCGTTACTTCAAAAATTAATTTAGATTAAAGATAGTAACCAAATGTCAAAAATGAAAGCAGCTGTGGCGCACCGGGGCAGCCTCTGACTGTAAGACCCACGACTGTGGTTTCAATCTCAATTCGGGGAAATTATATTAAAATTATTTTTATTTTCTCGCTCTGGTATATAATATTCCCCTTGAGTTCGGTACTCAACACGTAGTGCCTCGAAAAATTCGGCGGAAAGTAGAGAACGGAGTGTCTTATCACTATGTTCCCCTACTACTACTACTACTACTACTACTACTACAACAACAACTACTACTACTATACTATCCTGTTGCGTGCGGGATAGATTGATGAATTGCTCCGTGCGTGAAGTTGATTTTTTTTATATATAAAACGCGGCGTTGAATACCGTCACTCATCACGCAATAACTCAAATTCAGATGGAAAATAGAGAATGGAGTGTCTTAATAATGGAATGTCTTAACACTAGGTTTTCTCTGTCTACCCTACTAGGAGCGAAACACCGTATAGCTGCTTCAAAAAAGAACTAATAAAAAATTACTTAACGCGACCTTGACGTTTGTTCGATGATTGTAGGTACGATCCTAACTCGGAGGAATGTACTTAGAATAAATAAATACTATTCTATAATGGTATCTTACTTGAAAAAATCTCATTGAGAGACTCAATATTCTCATCAAGAATCTCCCTTTTTGTATGACAAAATGAGCGAGGTTGGTTTCTGTTACTTAACGTGCATTTTCTCTATTGTGCCCTTTTATTATAATGTTCTGAACGTGTTAATTACAGGAAGGAAGTTGTACAGTAAAAGAGAGATAATGATTTACAATAGAAGAATGCAGGTTAAAAAGAGACCCAGTTAAAACCATGCAATGTTTCTTACACCTCAAAATTTGTAAATTAAATGGTCAAAGAAAAATTATTTTTTTTGTACTTCGGCTATGCTTTTTATTATTTTTGAGGCCAGTCATAGCGTAAAGCAGAGAGAAAAGCATGTGATTGTAAACGAGACAGTTTATAGGTTCGATTCCTATTCGAGCAAAATTAAATATTTAAGATTTTCATTTCCTCGTTCTCGTAATAGGGCCCGGCCTTGTTTTCAGACACTATATATGCAATGTGACAGTGGGGAAAAGAAGTGTCTTAACAGGAACGCAGTGTCAAACACTAGGTTCCCAGGTTCCTTGGTGGGTGAGAGGATAAATAATTGTAGTACTGAATGACATTTGAACTCACTTCCATCGCGTGCAATTTAATTGTGTCAAGAAGACGTCAAAAATTCTACATTTAAAATCATTTAATGAATCACGGCATCTTCACGCTGTTGAAAAAATGATGTTCACGCGATGATTACGTATTCCACCATAATAGGGAAAAAGTATTGTTAAAAAAAGTTACGTAAATTAACGGAACCTAACGCCGCGTTGGTTTCCGCTATCTATTAAACTATGTTTAAGATATGCCACAAGAAAACGCAATTAAGTAGATATTGCTAATATATTCCCTGTCTGCTGCGCAATATGTTAACAAAAAATATACTAAATATTTTAGTAACTTTTTCATCATTTTAAGTTCTTGTATTTTTTACTATAGCAATTAGAGCATATGACGCACATATGTATATGATAACAGGAAAATGAAGTAAGGAAATATATATCTTAAAAATAAAAAAAAAACTTAACTTTAACTTAATAAAGATATTTTAAACAAGAATAAAGTAAATTTCGATAAAGGCCATTGGACCGCATTGCATTTACACGTGTAAGCCGTTTTTTATATAAATAATCAGTTACTATTCCTATTATAAATTTCCTCTTAGTGATTTAAATGTAAGTTTTAAGTAACTGAAGGTTGGTCACACCGTCACACTGATCGAAGTACCAGTTAAGTTGTTTAAAAGTTTTCACCTTGTTTTTTGTTTCCTTTATTGTTTTATTTTTAAATCCTCAGATCCCAATATATTTAATGTATTTTATTTAATTTGACTTGTTTCTATGAATCAATTCATGTAAAAATCAATACTGCTCGCTGTTTTTTTTTTCATGTACAGACATCCATTCAATTTAAAAGAATTCTGGAAGCATTACGTGTTGAGTAGCAAAACTCAATTCTGAGCTTTATCTCGTTACCAGTAACATTTATTTTAAATAGGCTAGGGAGAGAGAACCTAGTGTTAAGATATTCCGTCCCCCAGTCATTGCCATTTTTCGAAAATTAACCCTAGGTACCCCTGCCTATCCTGGTATATACAGGATACAGGATTAAGCTAAAACATATATAAACATGAAAAGCAATAAAAGAAGCTGCGATCGGAACAAAAGGAAAAATAAATAAAAAACAGCCATTGAGATTCTCCTACGTTGGAAACATTACAATAATACCTACAATACCTACATAATAAAAATAATAAACTGCAATTATATGAATGAGTATGAGGTATAAAAAAGAAAATTTTCTACGCATTATTCATTTTGTATTGGAATTTTATAATTAGCACCAACACTTAAGAAAATAACGATGTATATAATGCTTCTTCAGTGTGAACAATTCTCGTAAAGTACTTGCGGAAAAGATTTTTATTGTAAGTAATTATTTATATTTTATGTGAGGCTGTCATGATATGCGTTTGACTGTAGGCGCGGTGGTTGTGGGTTCTGTTCCCACTCAGTGGAATAACTTACTTTAAAGTTGCAGCGTTGAGTTCCGCCAAAACTTAAATAAATGATGGTGTAAATAACGCTTTAATAAGAGCAAATCATGTAATGTATTAGTCACTTTGGCGCAGTGGAATAGCATCGGACCGTAAACGAGGCTATTGTGGGCCCGATACACCACAGGGAAATAAATTACTTTAATGTCCCAGTGCGGCGTTAAGTTCCGCTATTCAACACTCAACGTCTCATATTCCGATGGAAGGTTGAGAACGGGATATTTTAACATTAGGTTGTCTGTCTACCTTGCTATATACGCAATAAAGCGTGAAAATGAAAAAACATCAATTCATAAAAAATAACGAAATTTAAATAATAATTCAATAAAAACAATAATTCTTGTAGAGTACAACATTTTTATTAACATTATATACAGTTAATCGAACGATTCATATATAAAAATGCAGTTAATCAAACAATAATTTTATAATTAAGTGTTATTCATGCACTTAAGATATCCGCATTTTAAATTAATTGAATGAATAAAGATTAAAACAAAGACATTAAGGTAAGTATAGCGTAAGTACCGAATAGGATTTTATGAATTCAGAATTTTTATTAATTATTGTGACCATAAATAATCAAGGTTCTAAAAGAGTCGGTTGTGGATCCGACCCACAACGGCGTCGTGGTGATTATGTTACTTAATTTTTTCTGATCTGGTACGTAGATAAAGTACGGAGTTGAGTTCTGTCACTCAATACACAATGTCTCGAAATTTGGACCGTGCGTGAAAACGGTTTATCTTCACTTTAGGTCCCTCTCATTACTTTGCTATGCGGGAAAAAGAGGGAAACTGCAAAAAATCCTGTTAAGTGTTGATTCGAAGGCGCTTCAATTCATGGTAGATCAAAAATTTTCTAATAATAGTTTACAATTTTGTCACGTCACGAACATTCATATTCAAATAGTTCTTTTAACGCACGTGATTATAATGTTTGTGTTTACATACGTTTTAGTAAAAACATGGTAAATACTTTAATGAATACTCTATATAGTTTTTTTGGGGGTTTTTCTACCAAAGGCTTGTTTTAACCTTATCCTGGACCCTATTACTAAGACTCAGCTCCGCATTTGACTTATTAGTTACACACTGAGTTGAGTGGCGGAACTCAACGCCGCGCTTTGCCTCGTCACCGAAGAAATTAAAATAATAAACATTTCGTTTCCCCGAGTGGGAATCAAGCCCACAATCGTTTACAGTCGCACCCTGCGCCACGGCAGCTTTATTTGCTCTTATAAAAATATGTTACATACACTAAAAATGCATATAAACAATATATCATTATTTACATTTCCTTCACAATATGTTAAACTTTATAAGTTGAGTCATCTTAATCGATGTTACACACGCGGTAGTATGATATATATGCATTAGATAAGATAAAATCCGGAAGCCAGTGGACATAGCTATTAAATAGGATTATCATTTCCTCAGCAGTTT
Organism: Heliconius erato x Heliconius himera; assembly: GCA_013421005.1. Taxonomy (NCBI): domain Eukaryota; kingdom Metazoa; phylum Arthropoda; class Insecta; order Lepidoptera; family Nymphalidae; genus Heliconius; species Heliconius erato x Heliconius himera. The sequence goes on along the minus strand of JAATLQ010038147.1, from coordinate 75,307 downwards.
GTGATGAGTCGCACTTCCTAAGTTATTTATTTATAGCTGGTTTTTGTTAATATTTCATTATGAAAGTACTAGAGGCCAGTCGTGAAGCAGGGGCACCAGTGTGCGAGTGAAAACGCGACGGGTTATGTGGTAACTTGATAAGAGATTATCCTCCGAGGAAATATCTAGAATTTGACGCAAAGTGGGGAATGGTAGTATTTAAAAGTGCGGAAATTTAATTTAATTAAATTTTTATAGTTCAATAAAAAGATGTTAACACATTGTTATTAGCTTGACTATCTATCTATCATTGTAATAAAATCTTCACGCTATGTCGACCCACTTTTGGTCGTCCGATTTGTAAGAGAATTTGCATAAATTATTACACCGATTTGTGTATGTACATAGTTTTACAAACATTGTATTTTTTTATAGCACGATCCTCACATCCTTGTCATCGCTGGGAGGAAAGACATATAATAACTCATCAAGTGTTCTTTTACCATTTTAAAATATAAATTTAAAGCAAGAAAAAAAAATAGAAAAAAAATGGGTCAAATGGATAAAAGAGCAGAGAGTTGAGAACTAAATCATTTATTATTAAATCATGTTTCCCTGTCTAATCCAATAATACCTCTATAATTATATTTCAAAAGACCACACAAGAGACACTAACAGTTCATTAAACTTAACCCATCGCTATTCTCAAAGTGAATTGGTGAAATTAACCTTGTATTTCGCATGCTTGTCACGGCGCTAAACGCAACCTGCCCTTGGTACCATTCGATAAAGTGCGGATATATATTCTATACGGTCACTTACTATACAATAACATCTCTTGCAATGATTTCCTAGCGGTTGCGTTAGCTAAAGCCTTACTCTCGATATATTATTATGATGTAAGTATAGCAACATAACTGTGTTACCAGTTTTGTAAATATTTTTCTTATTTTACTAGATTTTTCCTGCGGCTTCGCCCGTGTGGTCAAATGGATTTAGATAAATTCAAAATAAATTAAATAAATCAGCTTCACGCTGTATCCCGACACTGCAGGGTAGGCAGAGGGAATCTAGTGTTAAGACACTCCGTTCCCCACTTTCTGCCGAATTCTGAGGCATTGCGTGTTGAGTGGTAGAACTCAACGCCACGCTTGTCCTCGACGCCAGGGCGAAGAAATGGAAATATAAATTTAAGTAAATATCTCCTCCAGTGGGGATCGAACCCACAACCAGTCGGTTTTACAGTCACACTTTGTGCCCCTGCGCCACGACTTCCTCATGGATGGATTTAGATATGCGTATGATATATGCATGATGATGCATTCAGAGAGTATAGTGTTAAATTAAAACGAGATAGCCTATAGACTTTTCGATTGATTATCCCAGTCAAAAATCCAATTCATTTTAATGTTTGATAAATTTGCGCGTTTAAATAAACAAACTCTTGGTCTTTATAATATTGATACGGAAGTATAGATTTCTTTTAAATTATATTTTTCATGTGGTAGATAAAGAGAATCTTGTGATTTGTATAGTTTTTTTTAACTTTTATTCTCTTTTTTTCTGTGCGCTTGTTGACGTTTGTCTCAGAAACGGCCAAACCGATTTAATTTTCGTTATATCAATAAATGAATACAAGGAAAACGATATATTTTTAATGCTAAAGAGCTTTAAGCTCTTTAAGGATAATAAAAGGATCCTAAAGATAAACGAAAAAGTCATCTAACTTCCCGTATGGTCGCAGTATACAATGAATAGCAATATATATTTCACTCTTTCTCATATATTGAAAAGAAAAGAGAGAGCAAATTTGGCCACTTAAATTTATTTCTGCAGTGTTTTTCCTATTTAAAACGCCAAACTACTTTTTAAAAGTTTAAATATTTTTTTTACAAGGAAAATATTTAGAAGCGTCTAAAACTTTTAATGCATTAGGAACCGAACACACTCCTCTTAGAAACAACTAGAATTTCGATGTAATTGCATAAGTACGTGTGACTTAATTGAGTCCTTGGACGGTTGGAGGGTTCTCAGGGCGCCAGTTCGAGACCTGTTATCCTCAAATGTTTGTAGGTTTCTAAATATGTATATATATATATTTTTAGCTTCACGTTACGAATGCAGGGGGAACCTGGGAGCCTAGTGTTAGGACACTTTAACCCTTATCGTGGCAAAAAAATTTTTTTGAAGAAAAACGAAAAAAAAATATATTGGTAGCTTCTTTGGGCTATAAAAAACCTCAAAAAAATAAATAAAAAAATCGTGATATGAAAATTTTGGAAAAACACGATGTATATTATACTATACACTGCTACACGTACAGTGATTATCGCATTTTTAAGAATGTATATTATGCTATACATTGCTATGTTTTGGAAGAGTTGCCATGTTACTGGTAGCTTTTAATATATACTAAAAGATTATTGTAAATAACATGATTTTTAATAAAAACAACTATTTTGGTGGAAGTAAAATTGTTTAATAAAATAAATCTTTCTTGAACAATTTTTTCTTTACAAAATAATTCAGAGATCGTATTGCTTGCGTTGTTGATACTCCAAAAACACTTCGATTCTTCACATAACAAAGATGAACCTTACATTTTGTGCACATAGTACTTCCCTGGCCAGCTTTGCAGTACTTGTACATTTGATATTCGGTTATTTGCGGCCAATGGTCATATTTGTCATAGCGGATATCACTGCATGGTCGTTAAGATACCATTTTTTTTTAAATTTGCTTTGCCGGGAAATTGTCTAAATTTTTCACTGAAACGTTTCAACTTAATAGTCTTAGATGAAGCTAAAACTATTTTACTTCCAACACCCATAGTCTTTTCCTCTTCAGTAAATGCGATGCCTCTAAAAGTGTCATCTCCTGCGTAGAGCAAGAAGTCATAAATGATGACACCAGACACACCGGCTCTGACTAAGTTCTTAAAACCCCATTTACAAGGCTTATTTGGGTTATATTAACGTCGATTTTCTGCTTTTTCTCCTTTATACGGTATAACAATTTCGTCGTCGATACTAAAACATTATCTTGTTCTACGGATAAACACTGTATTCGAATGCAATCAATTGCAAATGAGATGGTACATTTTCCAATGTAGGTCCTGATATTTCTGCCTTCTCCTTTTTGAAATTGTGCTTCTTTCTAACGAAAAGATAATTTATTTCTTCTACTACACCGCCTTTTTATTGAATGAATGAGGTGTTAGAGGCACTTCGGTGGTATCAACATAAATATCACATGCATGCGTTCCTATCTCATTATCAAAAAGTTGTAGGAGGTGTAACATTTCGAGATTTGAATTTATCAATGGCGCTGGAGAACTGTCTGCTGATCCAATCATTCTAGCTTCATCTCTACCACTAGCTCCGTCACTTGTGTCAGAGTCTGTACTCTTCTCAGGCACTAAAGATAAAATGCACCTAGCTCTTTCACCCATAGCAGTCTAAAACCAAAGCAAAAGAAACATGCTAGAAAACCGACACCAACGATAGGCTAAGCCATATTGTATTATAAATAAATAATAATGTATGTTATTGTCCCTTTATATAGGTAGGTAGTCATGTAGTAATAGTAATAGTAGTATTTTTTGTGGGAATCGAACCCACAACTTTGTGTGTAGCTTTCTAGAACCACTATATCAACGAGGCAGTCAAACATTAGTATGAAAGTCTTTTAAATTGTAATAAAATTGGTTTACTATATAAGACAGACATACTTACAATTTAAATTTTATAGTAAAGTTCCAAAAAATATTGATCCTATTAAGTTGGCAATGTATATTATTCTATACACCACCAACGAAAGGTAACTTACGGCAACTGCGGCAATGTATAGTATAATATACGTTAGTAAAAAACACGACAAAAACATACTAATTCACATAGCGACAACAACATATATATAAAAATATGTAAGAACAAACATTTAGGCATGTGTATTTTATAATAAACATACATATTTATGAGTAGAAACATAAAAATAAAATAATACTTACCTTAGATAAACCTGAGCGGCTCATCTTGACTATTGTTTTTGACAACTGATTTTAAATTATAACAGATAAACGACTATTTTAATTTTTAAAATATAAATAAATGTCTAGAAATGACATATGTTTAATAAAATTTAATTAAAAATATTTTATAGCTATCGTATATTTTTATAAGGTTGTATGTATAGTATACTATACAAAAAGGAGATAAGGGTTAATAAAGTTACTTCCATTTACGTGTTGAGTGGCGAACCTCGACGCCGTGCCTGGCCTGGTTATTAGAACGAGAACCCACAACTGTCGGATTTACAGGCACACGCTTATTTTCCTGCACCAGGACGGCATCAAATAATCTTTTATCAAAACTGTAGCTGTTATATCCGTCACTCATTAGGCAAATTCACAAAATTAAGTCAAAAACGGAGTGACTAGGACTAGACTAAACACTAGGTTCTATCTGACCTTATGATCGGATGATACAAAAAGATATTTAGATGTTATTCTTATTCAGTTACGTGCTTAGAGTGTCAATAACCAAATTCCATTAAAGAATGGGATTGCCCACGAATAACAATGGTTTGCTTGTAATTCCAGACGATTGTGTATGAGTTTAACAATGTTACTTAACATTTTATATATATCTATCATAGAGTCTAACTTTATGGTCTCTGGACTTCATAGAATAATTATTTTACAATATTTTTTATCTATTTTGGTGTAAAATCAATAAAACATATTTTTGACTTTTGGTTCTGTTATTCTTTAACCTTTATTTAATAGCTTTGTCTTGCCAAATAATAATTCTAAGCAATTATCTTTGGGTAACGGAAACTTATGACAATACACAAAAGACGTATAATAATTTTGACGTGGCTTGATAAAAGCGTATGGCTTAGTGGTCATAAATATTGGACGGTGAGAGGGACTCGCGAGTTCAAAGTATCTTTTACATCATAATGCATTATTGAGAGACGCTTAGCTATTTTAACTATTATTTGTTAATATGACCACGGGGGAGAAGTCACGCGTAATTGCTAGTTATATATGAAGTTGCTAGAACCAGAGTGAAAAAAAGTTTAAGATACATTATCTATAATTTTAAGATATATAACTAAATTGTTTATGCATGACTCAATGTTGAATTATAAGACTTTCACAAAACACATAATATGTATTAAACGTAATATGTAAGTGTTATATATATTTTAATATTGTAGTTATAGTTATTTATAAATAAATATATTACCAGTTTTGTAAATTTATATATAATATTTTTTTGAATAGATTTTTCTCTATTTTTTTATTATTTTCTGCAACACTGAGTAATAATACGTGAAACAAAGCATTTTAATAGTGAAATGCTTATTTATATTATATTGTGTACATTGCAGATGAAAACGGAAGATAATGATTGGTCACAGGTTATTTATAGTGAAAATAAAAAAAAATAAATAAAAAAAATATGGTGAAAATAATTCGCAAAATTCGTTAAATAATCTATACTACTCTTCCACGGGTGAATATGAACGTGAACCTATGAAAGTATCTTCGCGTTTATTCGTTAACTCCGATAAACCGCAAAAAATTGGCACCACTAGGATATTTTAGTTTATTCAGTAAGTAAGGAATTTTATAAGGAGTTGATAATCAGCTTCACGCTGTATCCCGCACACAGCAGGGTAGGTAGAGGGAACCTAGTGTAAGACACTCGGTTCCCCACTTCCTGCCGAATTCTGGAGGCATTGTGTCTTATGTGGCAGAACTCAACGCCGCGCTTAGCCTCGACACCAGAGCCAAAAAATGAAAATAAAAATTTAAGTGTGGGTGTAAGAGTGGGGATCGAACCCACAAGCAGTCGGTTTTACAGTCACACTTTGTGCCGCTGCGCCACGACTGGCCAAAAGGAGTTAAAAATAGAAATTTATCTCGTTACATATTAGATTAAATCAACGCCGTCCAGCGTGTAATTCCTTGGACCATATTCCCGTGAACCTGTGTGTGTAGAGTAAGATAGAGAAGAGTGTTAAGACACTCCGTTCCTATTTAGACACTTCCGTTCTTCACCTTCATTCTGTTGTTCAGTCTAATGAATTCAGGCGTTGCGTTTTAACTTAACGCCGCGCCTCGCCTCGTTACCACAGAGAAGTAATGAAAATATAAAATATTTCATTTTCCCGAGTGGGAGTAAAACCCACAAACTGTCGCGTTTTCAGTTACGCGCGTACCCTTGTGCCACTGCGCCACGAATGGCCTCAAAAAAATTATATTTGTTCCTTCATAACATTTTTCTATCTGTCATACATCAGCTAATTATATAGGTATGACGAAGAAATAATTAAACATACAAACTGCAGTTTAATAATATTAAAATTTACGACGTCGTCTAAAGGTCGAGTATAAGTTGACTTTTAAAAATTACACGTCAAAGACAACTTATACTTTAACAAAACGTCCTTTTTCTTTATGATGGAATTATTTATGATTATAATTTGTTTTAATCGTAAAATTTATGTTTATAGTTGATTGAACGCTGATTATATTTTAAAAATGACTGTAATAAATATGAGATAATCACTTTTTTTTATCTTCACAAATTGTTGCACAATAGAAAAGCTTGTACTGTCAAAAAAATTCAGTCTCCAAAATTCGGCGGAAAGTGGGGAAAAGAGTGTCTTAACACTAGGTTCCCTCTGCCTACACTACTGTGTGCGGGATACAGCGTCAAAAAGTTATCAGATCTCATCATCAAAAAGCTTCAAGCTCTTAAACCTAGAGTTTCAAGCTCTACACGCCCTAACTCAATGTTTTCGTAAACTCTACATCTTAGTTTAAATATGTGGTTTGATCCTTTTGTTACTGCAAATACTATTATAATAAAATATAAAACAATTGACTTAAAAAAATACCAAATATGTTTGGTAATTTTCGTACAAAAGGTGATTTAATCGTTGGGTTCGATCTCTTTCAGACAACCGAAAGGTTATGAACTAACTTATGAACTAATAAGGACATTTTGTTCATGTCTTCCTATGTAACGTATATAAATATAAAAAATCAAATAGAGGCCAGTCGTGGCGCAGGGGCACAAAGTGTGACTGTAAATGCGACTGCTTGTAGGTTTAATCCCCACTCGAGCAAATAAACTATTTATTTAAATTAATATTTCGATTTTTTCGCTCTGCTGTCCAGGCAAAGCGCAGCGTAGAGTTCCGCCACTTAACACACGTGCGTCTAGGATTTGACGGAAAGTGGGGAACGTAGTGTAAGACACTACGTTCCCCACTTTCTACTACTACACTAGGTTCCCTCTGCCTACCCTGCGGTGTGTGGAATACACTGTAAAGCTGATTTTATATATATGCAAATAAGAGCAAAATAAATACAACTTTTGTGGATTTTTTTTTCATGTAATAAGCTGCGAAGACGAAATTGTATAGTTTGTGAAAAAATCATCCAATTATATTATAACGAGTACATATAGGGAAACTAAAACTTCCACCGACTAATTTAAAGGATAGGGGAGGATTTCTTAAAAATCCATTATTTGCAATAAAGGATCCCTATCTGGTTTTTTAGGTCTCTAGTATAAAGTATAGGTACTAATACAACATATCAAATTTTAGCATTATAACATCAAAATTAATAATTAATTAATTCTCATATAAATTTCCATACCCATCTAGGGTATGGAAATTAAGGGGTGGGGAGGTAAAAGTTCGAAGTTCTATATTGTTTTGTTATTGTGTACTAACAAAAACATACGCCGCGTGTACATATTGCTAAACTCACAACCTAAATATTTAAAAAAAAATGTATATAAAGTAAAGAAAATACAATAAATTATAATATCATAATAGCTTGAGCTTTCAGAAAGGAAGGCCCTGAGCTTAATATTTTATAAGGAATAAATATTGTTTCCACTTATTTTTATACGTTTTAAATTTACCTTGTTATTAAAAATACAATTTGATCTGGAGAAGAGGGTGGGTGTCTTAATACAAAATTCTTTCTCTTTAACCCAAAATTCTCTTTTAATCAGCTTCACGCTCTATCCCGCACACAGCAGGGTAGAGGGAACCCAGTGTTAAGACACTCCGTTCCCCACTTTCTGCCGAATTCTGGAGACTCTGCGTGTTGAGTGGCAGAACTCAACGCCGCGCTTAACGTCGACACCAGAGCGAAGAAATGGAAATATAAATTTAAGTAAATATTTCATCTCCTCGAGTGGGGATCGAACCCACAACCAATCGGTTATACAGTCACATCTCGTGACACTGCGCCACGACTGGCATAAATCATCATCTTTCTTCTTTCTTCATCATCAGCATCTTTTAAAGCATAAAATTTTGGGAAAATAATAATTTAATTTACATACAAGCTTAATACTTTGCTATATGCGGGATATAAATAAAACTAGTATAAATGCAACACCTTATAAATGTAAAAATCCTTTTTTTTATAATAGACAAAAACTCCTTTAAGGCGACGTGAATACTTTAAAAAGGTACTATAGATTATACTGTTTCATCAAGTCAGCGTATTTACAATCAGATTTTTTATTGCACCACTATATAGAATAACACTTCAACTACCTAATAATTTTCACGATTTTTTTTTGAAATACAGTTACAAGTTTAAAAGGTGCAGAACAGAGGTGGTACAGAAATAAAATAAATTATAAATTAAAAATTACTTATTTTCTTCTAAATCTCACTTTAATTACTGCGGAAAAAGTTAAACTGCTCAAACAGTTGAAACTGAAATCACCGAGCGGATCACATTAGAGTTAGGTTAGTAACATTAAAATAAGAAATTGTTTTAAATCAATAAAGGAAGCATTATTATTCCTATTATATGGTCCGGATTCCAGTCTAACCCTATGGGTACAGAACCATAAAAATTAGATAATGGCATAATTTTGTTAACCTTTTTTCAAATAGTTCCGTTTACACGGATGATTTCATTTGCTTGCGTAACTAATTTGCCCTCAATATTAACGGTATTAAAGTAAATAAAAAGTAAAATACTGACTTCGGTTATTTACATTTGGTACCAAATAAACATAAATACATATTTCATCATATTAGTATCATATTTTTAGTATTGTTAAAAAAAAGTTTTTTTGGTTTTTTATAGCATAGCCGCATATGCAAAGAGAAGAATTAAGACACTCCGTTCTTTTCTTACTATTTTGGTCAAATTTTTTAAACATTACTTGTTGAATGGTGGAACCCAACTCTGCGTTATCTTATTACCAGCGTTACAAAATGAAAATATTGTTTATGATTGAAAATATCGTTTTAAATTTGAGTTAAAATATTTTAAAATATAGTTTTAAATAGTTTATCAATTTAGAATATTTTTATTAAACAGTAGGCACTAATCAGCATTGCCAGATTTTGTCTCGAGGTAAAGCCAAAAAAAAAAACCCCTAGAATTGTTAATAATTCATTAAATAAATTATAATTAAAAAAGAATTGCTTGGAAAGTCTCAAAGTGCTTGGAATAAATCACGAAAAGCGGGACCACGTCTGTCCCGCTCAGAATATTTAAATTTGAGCTAAAACTTTTAAAAGTTGCCAGACGTGCCGGTTTTGGTGGGAAGCTGCTCCTAATATTCTTTTTCTTCTGTTTGTTAGAGATATTAAAAATAATAAGGTTGATAACACGAAAACTTACGCCGGAGTAAAAGTATATCATTTAAGATACACATTATCATTACTCAATACAGATTCACTTTTTATTTTTTCATTTACATTTTGTAAGAAGTATACATGTTTTGAATATAAATTTTAATCTTATTTTCATTTTAGAGCTTCGTGTGAAGAACGGAAAGACGTTTTATTACTACTATTTGTCACTGTAATTTTTAAACGAATTATTAAGTTATAAAAGAAATAAGATCATGAAACATACCAAAATTAATAAATAATCTTCTCCTTTTGATCTTTTTTAGTTTTCAACACTCACTATATAACACAATATGTAAAATAGAACAAATTATATAAATCACAATTGAAAATAAAATAAAAACAAAATGCCGTTTAAAGTTGGCGCGCAAATGGTGTGTTTTTTTTTTAAATCGACACGACGTAAACGCGGCACTGACGAATGCAAACTGCCAAATCGGTTGAAAGATCGCTCTCTCCAGTTCGAATAGTGTTAAGAAACCTTGAGAAATGGCATGTAATTGTTTGATTAAGTTATTATTTAATGTCTTGTACTGTATATATTAGCTTTTGACGTTTGGGTCAAGGGTCCCAAGCTGTGTAGAAGGAATATGTATTTGTAAAAATAAAATAACAAAATTTATTTTTCAGGTTTAAAAAAATATAAAACGTAAAATAAATACTAAATAAATAGGAAAACATTTCTGCGCCCTATATCTATTTGAAGTATCTGGATAACTTAAAGGATTAACTTAATCATATATTTTTCTAAAAAAAAATAAATAGTTATCGACTAGTATAAAATATTGACAATTTGATAATGACTATTTTATACACTATAGTTTTGAACATTATAATTTTTGAAAATGAAATATTTTTCATAATATAAATATTATATAATTTTTCTAGAAGGAATATTTTACAAATGTACTACTGTTGAATGATGAATATTTTGTATATGTTTTATATTAATTCCTGAATATTTTTATAATAAAAACATTGTTACTTATTCCATGACAAAATAATAAGCAATTTTGTGTATTTGAAAAAAGTTATGTCAAATACCTTCAAGTTTTATTCCGCAGATAGCAGATTAGGCGGAAAATACCTAGAGTTAAGATACTCTGTTCAAACATTGACTTGTGTAAAATGGCGAAATTCAACGCCGCGCTTTGTTTTACCAGTGCGAAAACTTTTCTATAAAATTTATCTCAATGAGTTTTAAACATAAATCATGTAAGCACATTAAACGATGTGATTTGAATCCTACTTACGAGAATTACGAAGTCAATTTTCTTATAAGTCCCGGTAGTATTTTTGTTTGAACGATTTATAAAAGTCACTAGAAACTCCATGCATACCTACATAGTGAGAGAAATACATGAAATTAAAAAAAAATCTAGATAGTAAAAATTTTCATTACCTTCATATTTTCCATAATAGTTATAACTATTATTATAAACAATTAAAATTGTCAGGTACCTATAAAATATTTAATACATACAAAACAAAATAAAAATGAAATTATAGTTTAAATACCCATATATATATAAATAATCAATATCTTTATAGCCACTACGTTTCCATATTTTAATTATGCATACCAACGCATAAAAATTATTTATTATATATAATTTTTATTTTTAATTTCATATATCACCGGTATATTAAAGCAGGGAAGAATTCTATATAATAGCATTAAAGTACTCCGTTTTTTACATAGCGAAATATAGGGTTCTATCTAGATTTCTATACTTATAATATAAACATATTCTATTTGCGTTATCGCGCTAATCTCAGAAACTACGGACACATCGAATTGAAACAACATTTTTGTGTTGGATAGTCAGTTTATCGAGGAAAGCTGTAAGCTATATTTATCACGTTTTCTTTTTCTTTTCAATGTTATTTACTGCATTTAGCACTTATTCACACGGTTAAAGGCGTAGGTAAAAGCTTGCATACAATAATCACTTTTTTTTTTGATTTATACTGTACTTAACGCCGCGTTAAGTTCTGCCACTAAACACACGCAATGCCTCGTCCGTTTAAATAGTAGCAAATTCAAATACTGCCATATCTATATTTCTAAAGACTTAGGTGGTAATGACGTCACAACGAATAGCCTTTCTTTTCTGTTATGATATTCGAGACCGAGTGCACTGATTGCTTATTAAAACATGCTTTGCGCTTATGCATACACATGTATTCCTTATAATTGTTACATTAACATAAAAAGTAACATTAATTGTTTTTTTTATTATAAACGAGAATTTTTCAGGTCGTTTTGACTGAGAATCGAAACTCATCGAGTGTTCGTATTCTTTCTCATATGATTATTATAATTATTAATATATGCATGTATAATTGCTATCGTATTGTTTGTAAATGAGCCACCTGTTATAAATATTTTCTCAAAAATATAAAGGATATTGTATTTTTTTTCCTTTTTTAATAAAAAAGACATTTCCATGACGTAAATGGTTGGTGATAAATATTTTTAAGGCTGTATTTATTTTCTCAAGGATCATTGTATATTTTTTATCTACGTATTTTGTGAAAAAGGCAAAACATAGTGACCTACTTAACTACTCTTTACCTTGTCCAATAATGTATATTATCTATACTGCTCCGAATTGCGAATGAACCCAATATCATTGTAAACAGTATCTTTCTCTTGGCTATGCCAAGATAGTCTCTATTATATTTTTATATTCATAGACTGATAGGTCATGCAGATCATGCAGCAATTTATTTGGCCAGATTAACTAATTAAGGCTAAAATATTTTTTAATATAAATAGTCCTCAGATTTAAGGCAACTGAGAAACGACCATCGCGTTACAGTGGCTCCAAGATAAAAATATTTAAAATTATAGGCATATATTATGCCTCTGAAAAAAAAAATGGTTTAAATTAAAAAAATATGAATTATGAGAATTTACTAAAACCACTTAAAATTAATAAGATTTAGTAAAATCTTAATGTACAAAAAAGGAGATGTGGTACTTTTTTGCAAGAATGCATTATATTTTTCGACTTAACACATAATTCAACAAAATATATAATTAAGGGGCTTAAAACTGTGTACTTTAAGCAAAAAATCATACGGAAGTAGTTTTACATAGTAGTATTAGTGTCGTGGCGGCCTCTTGGGCTGAGTTGCGAAAAAATTATATAATCAAATTCGACGGCTAAGTTTATGTTTAAATCTCATTGCTATGTCGCTTGATAAGGTTATATTTATACTTATATACGTATGTATGTATGTGGGTATGTATGCATTTATGTTTGTATGTATGTGCGAATGTATGTTTGTATGTATATGTGTATGTGTGTACGTATGTATTTTGATTTAACAGCAACTTGGCTATTTATAAACCATAAAATAATATCTTTCTAATAATCAAATATCTTTTTCATCTTCATCATATATCTTAATAGTCTTCAATATAAAGGAAAAATGGAAAATAAAATAAGAAGAGTTTGATTTGGAAATTTTTGTGAAAATTTCCAAATCAAACTCTTATAAAACTACCCTTGAAGTGTATCCTTTCCAATAAAAAAAGATCATCGAAATGAGTTGGCGTGATATTAATTTATTCGTCGATTTGTTGCGCACATACTCAATGCAAATTTAAGACTTATGTGATTATCTCATGGATACCATTGTCAAATCGACCAAATTAAAATTGGACCACACGGGAAGCACCAGCGCTGAAATAAAAAAAGAATTATCAAAAATTTACCAACATAAAATAAAAATACAGTCAAAATGAAAACCTTATGGAAATTTGTTAATAAGGCTTGTGAGTCGCAGCTACTAAAAATAGTCGCGACGGTTGTGTGCTGGTGGGTGGCGAAGTAATATTACTTCATTTGACAATGATAAACTAATAAGACAAAACGCGGAGTTGACTCCCGTTACTTAACACGCGGCGTCTTGAAAATTGGGTGGATATTATAATAATACTATAATATTGCAATTATTAATTAAAGATAAATTATTTTAAATTCAATATAATACACTTACATGTCTAGGAAAATAAGTCCGAGCGAGTAGGAGTTAATTTTGAAAGCACCTAGCGATTAGTCATTTTGTATTTTGCGTTTTATGAAATTTTTGAGATAACTCGCAATGATAAATGGCTAAACTCTAAAGATGCTTGCCAGTCAAGTTATACTTATATACAGGATGGAAGCGTCTGCGCTCCTTTTACGGAACAGCATATAGGGTAAAATATTTCAAACCCATACCTAAAGAAATTAATTAAGATACCTCAACAGTTCAGACGTAGATTTTTTTTTTCATTTCACGATGTTTATATATAGGTACTGTATTTCGTGTGACGCAGTTACGAATAGATACCAATAACGTAAACACATACTACTACAAAAATACTACTAAGCGTTGCTGATCTGCTAATTTTCATTCTCAAAAAACATACTAGAACGAGGAAGAGATATCTCTCGTTCTATTACACAATTCTACATCGCCACCGTTACCTACGACTCGATTTTGTGAATGAGGCGTGTGCAGCGTTATCGCTTTGATAGTTTGTGTTTGTGTATGTGTGCGTAGTTATTGACAAATGGTGTTTTATTTTACTACGATAATTTTATCAATTATTTTGTTTGAAAAAGTCACTTCTTAATTTTTGGAAAAATATATTTTGTTTTAATTGTATTTGGTTATTATAGAGTAGTTAAAACTTTGGTTTCATTAAAAGTGATGAAGACAATAACACTCTGTAAATCATAAAGATTTCTCCAAGATCCAATTTTTCCGTTAATTTTATATTGAACAAGGTGATTCAATATAAAACATATTTGCATGATTTAAATTAACAATTATGTCCTAGAAATAGCTAAAATACTAGATGTATAAATTTTATGACAAAAGTTTAATAATTTAACAAAATATGGTAAATATTTGATATATTGTAGATTACGTAAGTGCTAAATGGTATAGGTATTACAAGTGTCATTTTCTGCCGAAATTTCGAGGCATTGCCATGGGCGTATCTAAAAAGATTTTTGTTGTTTTAACGTTGTTTATTTAATTTTTCGCGGTAAATTTTTAATTAGTATTTTTTTTGGAGTGGACACCAAATTATTGTAAGAAGGATTACCCGGTCCTCCTGTTCCCATGCCCATGGGCACTGCGTATTGATTGGTGGAGCACAACGTCGCGCTTTTGCTTTGGTGCCAGAGCGAAGAAATGAAGATATTAATAATAAATAATAATTCATTCCCCTGAGTGGGGAATGAATTATTATTACACTTCCGTTCCCCATTTTGAATGAGAGTGGCGAGACTCAACGCCGCAACGGCGTACATGTTTCATAACATAAATAATCGTCTTATCGCCATCTGGTTATAAATTATAATAATTAATGCTCCGCGAAACAGCAAGTACACAATGACTTAAACTTTTGCCTGTAGATGGCGGTAGCAAAAATAATTATTAAAAACACAATATTGTTATAGTTCAATATAAAATTAATAAAAATAAAAATATTTAATTTATTTATGTACTACACAAGAAAGGAAGTACAGAAAACATATAATAGAGTTCTATCAGAAACCCTTGAATATAGGGGATGTTAAGAGAAACGATTGGGACGCATTATCTAAATAAATCAAATTCATTAATATAACTATATAAACATATAAATATTATACTTATATAAACATACAAAAATATAAATATATAACAAAGACATAAAGAAGGTGAAAAAGAAAAATTAAAATAATAAAGAAAAAGGCAAAGAGAAATACTAAAGATCCTAATTGAGTTGGATTGCCAAGCAATATAGAGTTAGGAAGTGAATTTCTGCACGGTGCCTAAGCTGAAAGATTTCTCATAGAAAGAGATATTAAATATAAGGAACTCAAGCTTTCTTACAGGAGCATACAGGTCTTTCACGTAAAAGTGCCAATTGAAAATGTTCTCTCAAGTAAGGAGGAGGAGAGAATACATTGTTTGTGAGCAAACAAAAAAAAAACCAAAGATAATCAAAGAATATGAAACGTATTAATACTAATATTAATTATTTTGTTATTGATTAAAAATTATAATGTATAATATTTGCTGTATAATATTAAATAAGATTTACAGAAATTATAATATTTTCCATCTATAATCTACTCCAATCTACATTGCAATGTAATCTATATAATATCATTATATTATTATTTGTATAGGAAAGTGTGTCTTAGTGTAAATTTACGTATATGCCACGGATGTTCTCTTTTTTTATCTTCAGGCAGTATTACGGATATAGCAGTGTAGGAAGTTGAAACTTAGGGTTAAGACACTCCGTTCTCCGCTTTCCGCCCAATTTTCGAAACATTGCTGGATATCAAGCTGGGCAAAAGTATGGCAATATTCTATTCTAATGTCTATGTATGCCACAGATAGTGACCAGAATGAGAAATTGCCATACTTTTATAGTAGGCACTTAGATAACGAAAGTTTTACTTACGAAAACATTCGTTTACATATTCTCTCTGCCTATCGCAGGATAGGGAGAGGGAATAGGTAAATTGTGAAGATGAAAAATTGATTTGATTGTTATCAGAACGCGGAAAAGGAATCGAACCCCCAACCATCTCGTATAGAGTCGGACGCTTGTAAGATAATATCCGTTATTACTTAAATAAAATAAAAACGTAAATTTTAGTTTGTGACGAGTGATGGTTTAAATGTCAGTGAGGCAAATATTAGATTATTGTTTTAAACATTTTTAAATTGTTAATCCACACCAGAAAGCGCGGGTTCGAGTCTCGCTACGTTCAAATTTTTATACGTTTTCTAAATAAGTATTAGATTATTGTTATTATGATTATTAACGTATTTATCGCTACTTCACGTCTTCCATCAAAGCATAGTAGACAGAGGGAATCGCTGTACCAAAACGAGGAAATGGTGAAAGGTATGTATTTAGTTTTTAGCTGCTGGCTTTATCTCGCACACAGCAGGGTATGCAGAGAGAACCTAACTTAAAACTCTCCATTCCCCACTTTCCGCCGAATTCTGGAGGCGTTGTGTGTTGTGTAGCGGAACTCAACGCCGCGGTTTGCTCCGTTACCAGAGCGAAGAAATGAAAATACTAAATATTTAATTCCCTCGTGTGGGAATCGAACCCACAACTTATCGCGTTTACAGTCACACGCTTGTGCCCCTGTGTAAATACATACATACTCGTATTGTAATGTTTGGTTTTGCTAGCAAGTACCAAATGCTGTATACTTGGTGAATACACTGCTTCCCCATGCCAAGGTATTCGCTCCGAAAAGGATAATAATTGAAATTGATCTGAGCTTTAATTTTGAGGTGAAATATTACATACTTGTGGGCACGCGCAGCTTCGCCCGCGTATTTGCACCCTTAGAAGTGACTTCTAAAAAAACCAAGAAACACGTGTTCAATAAAATATTTTTAACAGTATGAATTCAAATTTGTATAAAAATCGGTGGCGATTTATAGATTTTTCCATATAAACTTTTAACCCCTTATTTGAACCCTTAGGGGAAGAATTCTAAAAAACCATGAAACACGTGTTCAATGAAATGTTTTTAAGAGTCTGAATTTCAAATTTTATAAAAATAGGTGCCGATTTAATTTTTTTTTCCATACAAACTTTCAACCCCAATTTTATCCCTTTTGGGTTAAAATTTTTCAAATTCTCTTCTTAGTGGATGTCCAGAATATGAAAATAAACATCTGCCCAAATTTCACGTTTCTACCATAACCGGTTACGGCTCTGCGTGCGTCTTACCTCAGTCAGTCAGCACAAGTCCTTTTATATATATAGATAGATTAGTCGTATTTAATATTACTAACTTAGTTAAGTTTAAAAACTAATTGCTATTTCGCACCAAGAAGTGAGATATTTTGAGTTGTTTTTCTTTTTCTTCTCCTTCTTCTTCTTTTCTTTTATCTTCTAGTAGAATTTCATATGCCACAATCTAACAATCAATAGCTCTTCTAAAGCTAGATGTGTGATGTCAGATATCGTCAATTTTATATATCTCTCTACTTAAAAGATCTGCCAGCGAAAATCATAGAAAGGTTTTTAATTGTTGATTTGTCTTCAATGATTTTATTTAAGTTTTTGGATTCTTTTGTAGATGAAAACGAAACGAATTCTCCTCTTCACGCGAACGCAATTCTTCTATTGAAAGCTCAGCATTGTGCGCTTGAATCACGTCTTCTATATCTTTTACATTAATATCAGCAAAACCTTCTTCGCCCAAAAATCTTCAGAGTTGTAGAATTTCGTGTTTTACACATCAGGTAGAGGAGCAGATCAGAGAGATCAGTAAAACAATTCATCAGAAATTATTGAATTTCTCAGTTCGCTTCATGCTGTTTTGGTGTTTTCTACTGCATTTAAAATATTAAACGACTTCCAAAAGGTAGGAATGCATTCAGAACCGGTTGTGCTGTTTTAAATATTATCAAGCATTTGTCGCCAATCGAAAAGGTAATAAAGTTTAAAAGTAAAGAGAGGTGGTGTTAGATAGTAAAATCATCGCATTTATGTCTTCGTCAAGATATTGTAAACTCACAGGATGACTCGGAGCATTATCAATTAAAAGCAGCGCTTTTCTTGTAAGATTTTTTTTTGTGAACTCTGATATTTATTTTTATTAAAATCGAATAATATAAAATTTAAATTTAATCGATTCTTTTCCATTTATTTCACATCCCTACTAACGGAACGTTACCACTTACGAGTCGTAGTCGAGGCGTGCGAGTGTTGAAAGTGAAGAACGAAGTATAGTCTTTACGCTAGGTTCCCAGATTCCCTCTGCCTATCATAACAACTTCTGCGTGATTGACTAACGAAAAAATATATATCCAAATAAAATTTTCAATACACAACACAAAATATAATCAGAATTCATTATAATACGTGACTTTCTATTTCACTGAGAGTGTACGTGACGTGATAAATTATCCGTAACACTCGTTCTGTTAAAAGATACACGGATTTATTTTACAAGAAATTGTACGTACATAATAAACTAGAGATTTTTTTGTTTTTTCCAATTTTTATCTTGAAGAATGGAATTTAAAAACATAAGTGAATGGAAAACAAAGGAATATTTTAAAGTTTGTATATTTAATATTGTCAAAACGAAATTATTATAATTTATTTTTTATAGTTTTCCGCATATGACAAGGTAGATAAAGGTAATCTAACATGACGCTCCATTTCTCATTCCATGGACTACTCCTCAACTTTCCAAACATGGTGAGTTATGTGACGAGACTGGACGTCGTGCTTTGCCTTGTTACCAAAAGGAAGAAACGAAAATAAATCATTCTCCTGAGAAGGAATCAAACTCCCAAATGTTACGCTTACAGCCGCTACGCTACAGTGGCCTCAAAATCAGAAAAATATATTAATTTTGTGTGTTAGTATAAGAAAATTTTGTGGATTACGTAATTAAATTGTATGATTATCGTATATTATCGTACAAATTGTTTCTTGTATAACTTTGCTAATATGTTTTAAAATAAATAAATAAATAAATAAATTAAACACTTTAAAAAAAATGACGTACATATATATAATATGACGTACATAATATAAAGTTGTATCATATACAACTTTTATATATATGTACAAATAAAATAATACATAAACATAGAAGCCGTCGTAGCATGTGATTATTAACGCGACTGTTGTGGGTTCGATTCCCACTTGATGGAAAGAAAAAAAATATATTTTCAAATTTTCGCTCTGATAACGAGGCATAGCGCGACGTTGAGTTCCGCCACTCAACAAGCAATGCCTCAAGAATTCTGCGTAAAATGGTAAACGGAGTGTTTTAATAATATTTCTTTGTGCAGGATATAACGTGGAGCTAAAAAACTAACGTAATATAAACGTCTTGTTGCTTCTCTTTGTGCAATGACTTGCATGTTAGCGAAGTCTGCGGTTCGTACTTTGTCATTTACCTTATCAATATTCCTGGCTTTAGTCCAGAATGCATAGTATTTACTTTTATAAAACTAGCTAGAACCGATCGGTTGAACTATACGAATTATATTATTTCTGTTTCTCTGTGCATATTAGTGAAGAGAATATATGTTTATATCAAGTACGTCATGGCGCAGTGGGTAGATACTGTAAATGAGACGATTGTGAGTTCGGTCCCCACTCGGAGAAACGATTAGATTTAATTTATTTTCATTTCCCCAGTGGCGTTGAGTTCCGCCACTCAACACGCAATTCCTCAAGAATTTGGCGGAAAGTGAAGAACGGAAGTGACTTAATGGGAAAATTCTTAACACTAGATTCCCAGGTTCAATCTGCCTACTCTACTGTGTGCGGGATACAGCATGAAGCTAAAAAAAAATACTAATATTATTAAAAACACTCAAACGTTTGAAAATTTGAATCAACAACTATCGTTTTTAATTAACTGCGACACTGTGGCGTCTATGATTTACAATCATCCACTTTAATTTTTCAGAATTTCAAACAAAAATCTAAAATATCATATGTTATGTTGCACTCGTAAAGTTCATTAACCACTCGGTGGTTCATGAACTTTAGGGGTACATTTACCTCTTTCATTAATACCGCTAACGACTAGACTGAAACGATATGGGAATTTCTGATGAATTTCACTCCTTGCTTCCGTGTTGCAAGCCAAAGTTCTTTATTTTGTTTCTTGCGCTTATACTTAATTATTAGCTATTATAAAGTATTAGCTTTGCCCTCGGATTCGTCTGTGTGGGGAAGTAAATATGAAGATTTCGATTAAATTATCCTGTCACAATTTTTAGTGCCAAAACAAATCTTGGGAACTTTTTTTTTATTTATTATCATAGAAATTATTATTTTTCGAATAATATTTATACTAAGCTAAGGTTTCAGCCAATTCGATAAAATTTTGACGAATTTTGTTCGGCTTTTTTTGCACTACATAGTCATGTATTCATAAATTAGTAAATTGTTGTCGGTGATTAGCGTGCACAAATGTACAGATAAATAGACATCTTTCTGTGTTTACATGGGTCACATGTCCTAGGCACTGCATGGAGCAGCGCCAGTACAAGAGTTATTTAATTGGTATTTTAAGTTACTGTAAATTCCTTAATACATTATTATAATAAAAGTATCTTATTACAACAATCGTAGTTTTCTTCACATCATTTATATTCTGAAGGTAAAACTGTACTATAATAAATAATACTACATTAAAATATTTATCTTTAATTTGTATATAAAATTTAACAAACACTTGACCCATTCTTCAACTGTTCGCTTCTATTCCCACGCTGACAACTCTATTAGAACGAAGTATTCAGACAGAATTCGTGAAATACTAAAAATAAGTCTAGATTAGACTGTAAGAATACGCAGTCATTTATCACAAGACTGATTAATCCTATCTGTCTACGTCACACTTGTATACAAGATTACTATTACGGTTATTCTACTGGTACGTATATTTATTATCTCTATATATTTTCTACTTATAAAATCTAGTGATTTCAAAATCTTCTCTTTCTCTTTTTTTTTCGTATAGATTTTCCCATACAATCGTCGTGTTTGCGCCGACGACCTCTTCTTTCTCTTATTCTGCTCACACAAGTTTGTTTATTATTTGGTTAAGATATTATTATATTGTTTACAGCTTCACACTTTTTCTGGATAGTAAGATAATCGGTAAAATCTAGAGTCAAGACATTCCGTTGTTTGATAGCAGCAAAAAATTAAAGCAATTTAAAAAACACACATACAAAGAAATTTACTTTCACATTTTTAATATTACTATTTTTTGTCTAAGGCTTCTTCAAGTAACGGCGTTAAGGGACCTCGCCCTAGCCCTAGGTATAAGGGCAATAAAATGGACAATCGATAACTAAGTAATTGATAATCGATAACCCGTGATCCTTAACTGGTGATCGGTGATCTACGATCAGCAATCTGTTATTTGCGTTGCTTACTCCTTAATCACAAATCCTTAATGTGTTAGCCATAATCCTTAATTCTTAACCTTTAATTTAATTACTTTATTCTTAAATCTTTAATCTACATTGTGGATTAAAGATTAAAAGTTGTAGATTCTACAATCTTTAGTTCTTAATTTTTATCCGTAATTTTTAATCCTTAATTCGTAAGGTACTCTTTTCTCAACCCTTAATCCAAAACTCACTATCCCGAATCGATGATCTACGACCTACGATCGATAATTGATGGTCGGTGATCGATAAATAATAATTGATAATATTTCGAATAGTATTTCCAGTTGCTATATTCGTTGGAACTCGACTGGTTCCAGGTAGGGTTTTTAAAAAAAATATTGTTTCTTTTAAAAAAATATATTTAATTCACCGAATAGAGACACTTAAGAGAAATGACAAGCGCTTATAAAATCGAAATAATATACTTATAATAAAAACTCAACACAATATTACTCTTTTATAGTAAAAAAATATACGACATACCAACTTTAAAAGATTAATTTTGATCTTTACTCGTCAATTGAAAAAAATATAAGACAATCCCATATATAAACATTTAGCCCGCTTATAATAAATTATGAATTATTTGATATTAGGATAAATGGTTTCTTAACCGATTGTTTGTGTTTTAGTATCGTGTAAATAACTATACGAACTTGAAAACTTAATATAAAATAAAGTTTATATAAATAAAGTTGAAGTCTCACTTCAACTTTTTTTATATGTATAGATAAGTTAAATAACCCTCTCTAAAGTCAATTGATATTCCAATATGCTCCACCAAAATTAATGTCTAAGTTATAAAGTAATATAAAAAATTAACATAACAGTCCTTGAATTGACGTAACAGTTGAGGCCGTCGTGCCGCTGTGATAGAAGCATGTTACTGTAAACTTAACAGTTGTGAGTTCGAATCCAACTTGTGAAAATGAAAAAATGATATTTTTATTTCCTCGATCTGGTAACAAGGGAAAGCGTAGCGTCAAGTTCCGCTACTTCGCAATGCCTATAGAATTGTGGGGAAAGAAGCAAAGTGGGGATCGAAGTGTCCAAGATTACGTTCCTATGTTTCCTCTGCCTACCCTGCTATGTGCGGGATACAGTTAGAAGCTAAAAAAACTTAACAGCCTTTCAATACGAGTACATTGATGGTAAACGTTTTTAATGAGTATCACGAAAATCCAAAAACTACATTAATTTAAGCATACTTCTATTCTAACACTGTAGTAAAAAAAGCAATAATAGTCCAGGACCAGGACAGTCGTGGCGCAAGGGCACATAGTGTGATTGCAAACGCGACTGGTTGTGGGTTCGATCCTGTAAAGAAATCAAACACTCCTAGAGGAAATAAAATATTTACTTAAATTTATATTTCCATTTCTTCGCTGGAAAAAAGCGCGGCGTTGAGTTCCGCCACTCAGCACGCTGTGCCTCCAGAATTCGGCGGAAAGTAGGCAACAGAGTGTCTTAACGCTAGGTTCCCTCTGCCTATCCTGCTGTTTGTGGGATACAGCGTGAAGGTGATTTATTTATTTATTCAATCTTCCTTGAAATATTTTTCAGTTATTCAACAGTAGTCTATAATTAACCGGTTTTATATAGAAGTCATAAAAGAAATTAATAGCTTGTTACATATGTAAGTGTTCATTAAAATTAAGTATGTAAATGTTATACTAAATATATAAATATATGGATACAATGATTTATAGAAGCACAAACGAATACGAATAGAATTCGTTATTAGACTCAGTTTTTCTAGCAGGGTAGGTTGAGGAAACCTAGAATGAAGACACTCTACTCCCCACTTTCCACTTTACTAGACTGTAACTTCCTTTTTATTTGTTTTTTTTAGTATCACGCTATATATGTGTCCCGAATATAGCAAGGTAAGCAGAGAGAACCTGGAAACCTAGTGTTCACTCCTTATCATTAAGATACTTCCGTTCCCCATTTTCAGACCAATTCTGGTGGTATTGCGTGTTAATGGCAGAACTCAACGCCGCCCTTCATCTCGATACCCGAGCGAAAATGATGATATGAAAATATAAAATATCTCATTTCTTGTAGTGAGAATCGAACCCACACCCTGTCGCGCTTATAATCGTACGCATGTGTCCCTGCGCCACTCCTGGCTTCTTAATTTATTTAAACGTGAATTTATTTAAGCATATAACTTTGAAGGTATGATAAAAACAGCATTGATAAGAGCAACACGTGCTTTGTATTAAACTATGCGTAACTGCGTCACACGATATATAGGTATGGATAAACATTGTGAAATGAAAAAAAATCCTACGTCTAAGCTGTTGAGGTATCTTGATTAATTTCTTTAAGTATGGGTTTAAAATATTTTACCCTATATGCTGTTTTCGTTAAAGGAGCGCTGACACTTCCATCCTGTTTATAAAACTGGCGGAATGTAGTGTCTAAGGACGGCCGCTTTTGATGACGATTCCCTCTCAATTTCTTCAATTAAATTCTTTTTTCTAAATTTCAATCTCTTCTCCTCTTCCCTCCCCACCAGTAAAAACATGCGAAAAAAAGTTTCCTAGCACTAGGTTACGTATCATCTCTAAAATATTTCTATAAAATAAAATATTTCATTAATATAAAAAAATAAATAAAGTATTTCAATATTTCATAAAATATTTCTATAAAAAAAAACTATTTTCTATTGTTGACAGTAGTAGGCTTGTCTGGTAAGTGATAATGTGAGAAAAAATCACGTATAATACTCGCGTCACGAATATGTTTTTGTAGAATCTATCGAATGGCCTTTGTTTAATTTTTAATTGTCTAATTGTCACGTAATGTATGTGAACAAAGCTTCGTAGGGATGTAATAATAATATTGTAGTTATTATATAATTATTTTATAGATATCTCTCTCTCTCTGTCTTTGTGGGACTGACACTACTGACATTTCTATGTAACTTGATTATTCAAAATTGCTTGTAATGGTCTAATTAAAAAAACCGGAGACCGAGTCGGGCTCGCCTATTCGGGGGTTAATACCTTAAAACCGATCTGTGTTTGTTTGGGGCATTAAGCAGTAAAATAAGTAGATGAAGCAAGTAGAGTGCTATTATTATGGATAAAAATGTTTAAAAATATAATCATGATTTTGTAACTTATGAAAGGATCTCCTCATACAATATTGAAATTAGGTAAATTTTCATATATTATAAAAATTATTCTTTAATTTGTTTTAATGATTTTAACTGTTTGTTGTATGTATTTTTGATGTTTTTAAAATTATTTTTGATAAGCAATACTGACAGCCCTAAATAATGACAATAATTGTTTATAAACCATAACATAATTACTGTCAAGTTTAAAATTGTATTGAAAAAGTTGTTATAAAATGCTATTGTTAACATAATATAAGAATAAAAAACGTGACAAAAAAATAAAATAAAATGAATTAATAATTTTCTAACTATTTATAGTAAGATAGCTAGAAAATATACAATACATATAAATGTAAAATATATTTACATAAAATATACTTACAAAATAGTTAGAGATTCGATACCCACACGGGCGAATGCATTGTTTTCTTTTTTCGCTCTGACACATATTTAGTTAAATTAGGATGTGACAAGGATAACGGAGTATACAAGGCACATAAGGTCCTTCCGTCACCCCGGTGAAATATGAGAATAAGTTGCAGCTGAAAAATAAACTGACTGACTACGTGGATCGTAGGTTCAATTCTCACTGATGGCTAAATTAATGGAATATAAAAAATATGGCAATGTAAAATAATACACCTACTTATCAATAAATTCTTTGTCTTTTCCGAAAAATGCACATGGCCAACAAAATAATGGATACTACTAAATACAATACTACTAAGTAGTCCACACGGGGCACTGGTACATACAGACTGTACAAATGGTGGATGTTGGTTCTATTCCCACTTAAAATAATTTAAATTATTTTAACTTCCTCGCTCTGGTATCGACAATCAATAAACAATATCTCAGGCCTAGGAACTACCAAAGCGGAGACGAGACGAGCGGGGAGATTTTTCAACAACCAGAATTTTGTTATTCATACATATCGTCCGTCTCCAGTGGAGATGGCTAAGATTTATTTATTTATTTTTTAGATCCACTAGTGGTGATAACATTATACAATGACAAAGAAAAGAAAATCAAAATAAAACTTAAGACTAAATGCACTATCTTTTAAAGTGGATACAGCATGCAATATTATACAAAAATAATAAAATGTACGGTTTTCATTATTTGGATTTGTTTACAATTTCAATAAACAAAGTAGAATTAAAGTTATTAATGCAAAACACGTTAAAATATGTTATTCTCTGCACATCTTTCTTTGGCGGAGTCCTCGAACTTGGGTAGCACAGCAGCCCGTTCTCCACCGCGAGCAAAGCGGCCCCATTAAGGATTACATTGAACTCGCAAGCTATTTTTGTTTCGCTTTTATTACTTAATACGCAAAAGTGCGTGAAACTGAAAAAATACATAATATGGTTACAGAATAAGTAGAACGAACAATTATTAATTCTCTTACATTGAATCTCTTATTAAAACTACATTAATTATAATTCCTACTTGAAACTGATAAATATATGTACCTAATGACTGCAATGGAAGATAACATAAAAAAGTACCTATAGCGTTGTACAAGAATGCTATTGTTTTATAAAAAATAAAAAGAACAATAAAAGTAAATTTATATTGTTAATTGAATAAACGATTACGACGAGCGACAGCGTTGAATTCCGCCACTGAACATATCTTTTCACATTCTTACAAAAAGAAGAGAATGAAAATATAGAGTTCTGCATACCCTGCTACGCGAGAAAAAGCGTTACATGTATTTTCTCTTGTTTTGAAGAAAAATGTTTTGAAAAGCATAAATCCTCCGAGTTCGAACTTACATCCATCGCGTCAGGTACTGTCTAACTTCACCTCGGTGGCCTCTAGTTCTTTATTCTATATCCTATCTATGGCCTCTAGTTCTTTATTCTATATCCTTGATTATAAACGCGACGGTCGTGGGTTGGATTTCCAATTTTCTCTGGCAACATCACAAAGTTTGGCGTTGAGTTTGTCAGTCAACACATAATGTCTCGGGAATTCAGCGGAAAATGGACAACGGAAGTATGTTAATGGGAACGAAACCTTTTAACACTTGGTTCCCAGCCCCCAGGTTTCCTCGTGAACAGCAGGAAGCTCTAAAATAATTAAATTATGTATAACTATAACTAAACAGTTATTAACTATAACAAATTAAGCCAAGACAAAAGGATGTTAGGTTTCTATTTTACATATTTTAAATGAAAATATTTTAATCCAACTAATGATTAATCCAATTAAAATAGATCCAAACAAAACAAATAAAGGTGAACTGGCAACCAAATCTGCGTGGTCACGTCAAAAATTGCTTAACAAAAATAAAATTTTATAATAGTACAGTAATAACAACAATAACATAGCACAAAATAAAATATTAAACGATATTACAACACTAAATTGCACGATTCATTTATAATGCAACCTGCACTTCTCACTGTCGAAACTGATGGTATAGCCTCGAAATCTTGGAAAATACGCTAAATTAAGTAAACTATAATAACAAATTAGATTCTACTCTATTTTTATAACGATAAAGCTTATTTTTGTATGCATTTTAAAAGCGATCTGTTTTTTTAATTAATTTATTATCAAAATAGCCTTATTTCTTAAGCAATAAAGCCTATTTTGTTGTTACAAATGATATATTGTCTCCGCCATTAGAATATATGCTTTATTTTTTCGAAATAAGGTTGATTTTTAATTGAGAATTTAAAACCTGTGTAATAACAGAAGCGCAAGCGCAAGAAGCAAGTTCAGTGTTAAACGAACGCGCGCCGAAACGCGTCGGCCATTTTTTATTTTACGTTCTCTCTTCAAAATTCGCGCCAAATAAAAATTGTGCTGTGAAAAAAAAATTGGTTTTCGTTTATGGATTTGTGTATGTGATTTAAAAGAAAAAAAGGTAAGTTTTTTTTTATAAATTTAGGTTTAATTTAGATGGTTCTAGATCAAGTTAGTTTTTTTTTTAATTTACATTTATTGGCGTGTCTAGGTTGGGAAGACCTTCGCAAATCTGTATAAGTATATAAAGACGGCCAATTTAAAACCGACAACAGAAATAATATTAGTTATAATATTTAAATAAATTATTTACTATTATTGCCTACTGTGTATTAAATGAAAAAAAAACAGCAAAGAAAAAATAAGTCATTTATGAGAATATATTTTGCAATAATCGAATTATTGGTCTTGTAATTTTTTAATTTTTACAAAAAATATTAATTTGTAGAGCCGGAATAATTTTTAATGGAAAACTTTTGAAAAATATCAAAATCCTTTAAACATATTATTTATCTCAATAAAAATAATACTTCGGGCTGTTCGTTTTCTTTGTTTCGGAACAAACAGATAAATTTATTTTCCTTAATTTAAAATTAACTAAACTTACTGTATAAAACTATGTAAACCTAAAATATAAAATATGAAAGTGCAAATAAAATATATATATTTATATAAAAAACAATAAAATAAATTACACGTTTAACAATGAACTTACTACTTAATCAGAATCTAACAAAGAATGGTTATCAAAATATGCTCTATATATACATCATACATAATTATTTGTAATTTATTCGGCTCGCGTAAGTACATACATTTTTTTTAGTTTCACACTGCATCCCAATAGGCGGAGGGAACCCAGTGTTAACTCTCGACGTTCCACATTTTACATCAAATTTTAGAGACATTGTATGTTGAGTGGCGTAATACTACGCCACGCTTTGTCTTTTGCCAGAGCAGGGAATGATTAAAACAAAACCCGTAAACCGGTAATAAATTGTTATTAACTGAAAGAAAAAAATTGAAATAATGGCAAATCATTTAGGTCCATATGAAATCCGATACCGCAGTTTGCTAGAAATGAACAAGGAAATATTTCCGCCGAATCCGCAAAACTCGCGACACTCAAATATGCTGCGACCTCTTGTATATACAAAAAAAAATCCCTGGCGTGGGGTTTGAGTCCACAATCATCATATCGTCGATAACGACCAGAGCTATAATTTATATCATCTATATTTCAACATAAATACTATAAGATTTAAAAGTTTTGTTGTCGAATGCTCTAATCCCGAGGAACTACTGGTTTGAAATTAAAATTCATTTTATTGGATAATCCATTTATCGAGGTAGACGTTAGGCTTTATTACATTGACAATGAAAAATGTCCCATAAATGAAACAGCTTGAGAGGTTGATGCTTATGTACAAATCTTATTTATTACTATAAAACAAAGCAAGTAAAGCCGTAAATAGTATTTCACGCTGTATTCCGCTCACAAAAGGGTAGCCAGTGGTAACCTTGTGTTAAGACACTCCACTTTCCCCTGTATTTTTCGAGGCATTCCGTGTTGAGTGGCGGAACTCAACGCCGGGCTTAAGCCTTGGTGCCAGAGCGAAGAAATGAAAATATTAATAAATAATACATTCCCTCGAGTGGAGATTATATCTACAACTTATAGTCACATATTTGTGCCCCTGCGCCACGACGGCCTCAGTATAGTATTTTATAAATAATAATTAAAAATGTTACTGATATTTCTAAGCAAAATGACTTGAATGCAAATTTAATAATAATAATTCCTCTTGTGTAATAAAAGTATGTATAGTTATATAATATGTATAGATAGGTACCTGCATATCTTTTTGGTGTTAAGATAGCCTGTTTTTAAAATGACATACATAAATACAACCTTGGCGTACAACGTACATATGTAAGTACCAAATATTGCATAGTTTTTGTGGTATAACCGATTCTTAAAAAATATTAATTTGTAGAGCCGGAATAATTTTTAATGGAAAACTTTTGAAAAATATCAAAATCCTTTAAAAATATTATTTATCTCAATAAAAATAATATTTTGGGCTGTTCGTTTTCTTTGTTTCGGAACAAACAGATAAATTTATTTTCCTTAATTTTAAAACTAAACTTACTGTATAAAACTATGTAAATCTAAAATATAAAATATGAAAGTGCAAATAAAATGTATATATTTATATAAAAAACAATAAAATAAATTACACGTTTAACAATGAACTTACTACTTAATCAGAATCTAACAATACTTACACTGATATCCTTATAACGCAGTAAAGAAGAATTTGACTGTAAGGAATTGGTACAGATTCACATACAGATGTATTAATCAAAAATATGTCATTTTGGTTAGTTATGCTTTAGCCATACAAAACGATGTTAGGTTTGGCTATCCAACAATTATTGTAGTGTGTAGAGTCATCAAAGTCAACATGTGGGGACCGTAGTGATGTATTATGTCTGCCTCCACAGAATATAATTAATTTAAAAACATTTTTCACAGTAGATGCTGTATTAAATATAACTATTAGGTGCTATAAGTCACCAGTCAGAATTGAATTAAAAATATTAAGAAATATTAGAAAATCTATATATATTTTATATTTTAAGTAGTAAATAAATTGAAAAAAAAAAAACGGACAAGCGCAAGTAGGGTTGGCCCGCCGAGGGTTCTGTACAAAAATTGGAGATCTCGAGTTTTTTCTTAAATTCTAATTTAGCTTACACAGATCTCTTTTATCTGATACCTCACTTGAACTAGCGGCAATTTTGCCTCCTTATTATTTTTTAGAATTTGACCACAAATATGTAATTTTCAGATTTTTTTCTGATTTAGTACTACCTGTAGATGCTAGCGGCCAAGTTTGATAATGCTAGGTCAACCGGAAGTACCCTATTAAATTGGTTCCCTTTGCAGACTCGAAATATGCGTTTTTTGCGACATAAATGTTTTTTTTTTTACTTAAATGTAGAAAAACATTTTTTTCAGGAAATTAAGGGACCGTAGATCTAAATATATGGTTTGAATTTCAAATCGATATCTCCTCTCTCTCTCTCTCTCTCTCATATCAGACAGACAGACGGACGGATAACAAAGTAATCTTATAAAGGTTCCTATTTTCCTCAAAAGGTACGGCACCCTAAAAAAGTTAAAAAATAACAAAATAACAAAAATTTTAGGTCATTATAATAGGATTATAATTACAGTGATCATTGACTTGAACTAATGAGCACAAAAAAATCAAATTTATTGTTTAAGACAAATCTACACACTAGGAAAGTTACAAAACTTATATATAAAATGAGGCTGTTGGTGCAGAAGGTGATCCCCTGACTTCAAACCCAATGATTGTGGGTTTGATCTAATCTGAGGATTTTTTTTATTTCATCGTTCGAGTAAAATGAAACACAGCGTTAAGTTCCGCCACTCATTTCGGTATCTCAAATTCATGCGGTTGCGGAAAAAACGTGAAACTGAATAAAATATATTTTACTACTTTGTATTATTTCTCATTTAAAACTGTATGATTAAATACAGCTAATTACTCTGAAATTCTTTAGAAAATAATTAAAAAATCATTTATTTAAATTGAATAGTTTCATAAGTATTTTATATAGTAACAATAGATTTATGTGTGATTAAAGTCATAAATTTTTATTTAATAGGAATTATAGTTACATGTGTCTTTTATCGGTAAAGATTTAAAAGAACGTTTTATGCACAAGTTTCTTAGTATCTGTACTCATCGCTGTTCTAAAGAAAAATGCATTACGAATGCTACCAATACACAGCACCCTATCCATTTTTCCCCATTTCATCGCATCAGAATGCATTGTCGCTTAACTAAGTACAGTACGTTCACCTCCTTGACAACAATGTGCGGTTTCGAATTTGTTTGTTTGTAAGAGGCGACGAGGCCAGTCTTATCTCCGCCACGTCACCTCTGCTTAGCGTACGCAGGGCAGCCCTCTGCTACTGCTGTTCTTCACGAGCGTCCATCAGAGTTCGTATTTACTCTTCAGCGGCGACCTCATCTCGTCCCTCCCCGGCCGGTGATCCTGTAAAGGCCATTTAAGTCAATAGCAGTTTAGCCTCTCGAAAAAAAGACTCAACAGGCACTTTGGTCTGAAAGCGTAGATCAGAGTGTCACACTTTACCAAAAGAATAAGAAATAAGTCGCTCCGTTCTTTTATTATAAGCGTATTTAAAAACTGTATGTGCTAGACCGCGGAACCTAAAGCCGAAATGGCAATACTATACAGTAAATATTTTTAATTATAAATGTCAATCAAGATTCAAGAGAAGAGATTCGTAGGAGCCCGTAATAATAAACCGATAGAACGCTTAACACTATGGTCCCTCCATTCTCTTATCTCTTTGACCTTGTCCATTGTCACCAACCTCTCATGCTTTTACGTTGCCTTTTTCTAACTTCCTCCAGCAATACCGATACAATGTTCTCGAAGATCAATCGAAGTCTTCCTCTATTTCACTTACCACTACCACACTACGTCACGTTTTTTATCCTAAGAATCAAAATAAATATATTAATGATATTATGCAAAATAACTTGCTAATTTATGTTTTTCACATGCAGGTCATAATTTGTAATATTATATTAATAGATTTTGACGATTTTAACTCCAAATACGAGTGGATGTTAAATATTAAGTATCCTCTATATAATATATTCATTAGAAAATTTTTAAAGAACCATTATTGATTGGACCTCACAACTAATTAATTATTATAGAAACATATTAAATAAAGATTTATATCGAAAATGTTATAAGCTTTTTTCTTATCTTGTTATACTAAAAAATATTTCCGTTTTTAAGGAAATCCTAAGTTTACATTAGCTTCACGCTGTTTCCCGCATCTAGGGAGATATGCAGAGGGAACCTAGTTGTAAGACAATCCATTCTCTACGTTCACAAGTAATATTAAGACTCTATGAATATTTTTTACACATAATATATTTAACAGCCATAGTTTGCAAATCTGGAAGTAGTTGACATTTACGTTTAGTTCATATTAAAGTGGGGAACGGAAGTGTCTTAATGGGTACAGAATGTCTTAACACGAGGTTCCCAGGATCCCTTGACCTATCCTGCCATTTGCAGGATACAGCGTGAAGCTAAAACAAAACAAAAGAAGTTCAAGTTCAAGTGTGCAAAATGAAACCTTATGCACTCTATCTCTACGTTATTTCTGTTGAACCATTATAAATTAAGTAGTTACGTACGTCACGTCGATTAAATATCTTGTTTTCTTTACATTTTATATACATATATCTTTATTTTCTTTTTCTTAACCTTTTATATCACTACACTACGGAAACTATTAAAGAGCAAAAACCTCTTACGGACATGGGAAATACCTACCTGTCGTTCTTTATAATATTCCATTGCGATTTACGTCACACGTTCGCGCCTAAGTTGCTTTTTTTTACTGCGTTCAATCAAAATTAACCTTAACCTGTTTTGATAATATTTATGTTCGCTATATGAATTTTATAACATCCAAATGATATAGATATATAAATAATTTAAATCAAATCTTAAAATCAAAAACAATTTAATTAAATTATATCAGCTTCACGCTGTATCTCGCACAAAGCCGTGTAGGCAGAGGGGACCTAGTGTTGAGACACTCTGTTCCCCATTTTTCACTGAATTCTGGAGGCATTGCGCGTTGAATGGCGGAACTCAACGCCGCTGCACCAGATGGAAGCAATGTAAATATAACTTTAAATAAATGTTTCAATTCTTCGAGTGGGGATCGACCCACAACCAGTCGTGTTTACAGTCACACCTTATACCCCTGCACCACGACTGGACTCAATCAAAATCAATACTTGAAAATTATAGATTGTGAAGTCTTCTTTGTTTTGAGTGCCTAACGGTACTGTGAAACTCACATGTGAGTAAACTTGAACCGGATACTAGGTAGTATAGGAGGTACTTTTTTATTATAATTTGGTCTTGCACTATAAACTCTATGGTCCGTGGCTTTTGTTATGCATTACATTATTTTTTTATTATGAACAAATTTAAAAGTTACTATAGATTTTATACAACTAAATTAGTGTGATTATATAGATATAATTTCTATATTTATATATCCTTATAGGAATCCAGATACTTTAAGTTGCCAATTTAAAACTACATTAATAAAAAAATGTATTTAATATTAAATAATTAGATTAAACAATCTTAATTAATTTATATTAGACAAAAGTCGTGGCGCAGGTTCACAAAGTGTGACTGTAAACGCGACCGGATTTAAGTTAAATTCCCATTCGACGAATTGAATTATTTAATATTTCCATTATCTACGCTCTGGTGTCGAACCAATATGTTGCGTTGAGTTGAGCCAATCAACACGCATAGCCTCCAGAATTTGGCGGAAAATGGGGAACAGAGTGTTTTAACACTGGGTTCCTTCTGCCTATCCTGCATTGCGGGATACAGCGTGACGCTAAAAAAATACAAAAAAAAACATTAACTAACTTAAACAGAAGAGCATATTTGGCAAGAAGCGGTTTGGATCCGGCGTATAATTATAGATATTAAAAACATTAATAATTTACAAAATAGACTATTGTGGCTCAGTGGAATCATATTGCAATGGTGTGGATTTATATATGAACGTTTCTTTGATTTTAAACAAATTAATAGTTATAATTTCGAAGACTATGTATGTTTATGATGGAAAAGTGAGTGGTAAGAGAGATAGGGGGAGACCTCCAAAAACAGAGTATCAAAGATATTGGAGGAAGATCACGTAAAAAGCATGATGACCCCCCAGAGGGGGGCGCAAAAAGCGTGAAGTTAGTTTAGTTTAGTTTTTTTAGATTTTTTTTTATTAAAGTAAGAATAATAACATTTAAATTCACAACCACAACCTAATTATTCAATATAAGTAATGTAAAAAATATGCCAAACCAGTCAATGCGATGGATCAGTGAAGATAAAAAATAACCTACTTTGAAATTATTACTTAAAACATAACATATTAGATATGTATTATGCAATACATAGTAATTTGTGGCTCGTAGTTTTGTTGAGAAATGATAGGAGGCTACTGTTTGCTGCGATTCACTTTTTTATACTTGGATTACGGATCCCTGTGGTTTGGTTTGGATTTTTAAAGTAATATTATATTATTAATCCTCAAACGTGACTGTAAACGTGACGGTTGTGGGTTCAATTCCCAATCGGGATAATAAGATATTATTCATTAATATTTTCATTTTTTTCGCTCCCGTAACAAGCCAAAGTGCGGTGCTGAGTTACGCCAGTCAACACGCAATGCCTCAATAGTGCGTCGAAATGCGGGCAACGGAGTGTCTTAACACTATATCCCCTCTGCCCACTTAGGTATGTGCATAATACGTACTTTGCCTTGTTATCGGAGCGAAGAATAAAATAAACATAATAATAATAATAATATGAATATGAATCCAACAATAAAAAAATATATATATTAATCTTACGTTATTATATGTACAATGTTAAAATAGTTATACTTATATAAACGATCAGTTAAGGATAAATATAACAAGCAGCTATAAACGTTTGTTTGTTTACGTCATAATTGTTCCATAGTTTGTAGGTTCAAGAATCGTACGATCAGTGAGTAATACAAGTTACCTTCATCTAAATATGTAGTAATATTATACTACTATAGTAGTGACGCACCCTACTAAAAATGGCCCAACCTAGTTGAGAAATTGTAGTTTTATTATTAGGTTGTTGCTAAATCGTTCAATAAAAACAATTGCTAGCTTTTTAGGGATTCTATAAATTTTTTCTTTAGTTTTACGCTGTATTCCGTTTGTAGCAGGGTAGATAGAGGGAACCTAGTGATAAGACTCTTCGTTTCCCACGTATCTTCCAATTTTCGAGACATTGCGTGTCTGGACTCATAGCCGTGCTTTGTTTTGTTACTAGAGAAAATGAAAATATACTCTTTCCCCCGAAAAGAAATCGAACCCACACTGTACTCATTTTTATCTATGGCTCATAGTCCGGCCCTCGTGTTAAAATGAAAATAACAAAGAGTTGTGTATGGCACATAACACATTTTAGGAGTCCCGAGGTAACTTTGACCCCAAGTAGGCACACCGTAATGATTAACTTAGCCTTTGTCAATTAATAGACTACCAAATCGATATAAAAATATTTTATCAATGCGGAACAGTAGTTCTTGAGATTAGCGTGTTTAAACGTGATAAAGTAGATTATATTTAGAATGAATTATCATTTCTTAATATATTCATTTTTTCGCTCGGGCACCATGACAAAATAATGCCTCAAAGAGGGGAACGGAGTGTCTTAACACTAGGTTCCATCTGCCTATCACACTGTACGCTGGATACAGCGTGAAGCTGATTTATTATTTAATTATAGACAATATTTCATCAAATAATTCCAACAGTAACAACATTCTGTAATCAAAAGTAGGTTGAATCGGATCATAATTTAAAACTTTAGTTGTGAAGTAATAAATAACACGGCAAAGTTGAAGAGTCGAAATTCATTTGTTGTTGTTATAAATGTACGAGTAATTTACGTCATACTGACGCGTTCTTGCTCTGAATAACACTAATTATAATGCTAGAACTAGACCCGTCGTAGCGCAGTGGAAAAATGTTGGGTGCACTCGATTGGTGCGAGTTCAATTTGTTTTTCGGAAAATATTTATATTTCTTATATTTGAATTTCCTGTTTTTTGTTTGTGGAGGTTCCGTTGGATTTAGTTGCTTAAAACATAATACAATACAATTGATTATTGCAAAATTTATGCTTAAAAAATAATGTTGGTTCAAACAGGCAAATATAGTGCAACAGGACCCATTAAGTGTATATATTAAATGAAATATTTTATTTTATATAATATATACACTATGAGGCCAGTCGTGGCGCATGGACACAAAATGTGACTGTAAAGACTGGTTGTGGGTTCAATCCCCACTCGAGGAGATGAAATATTTATTTAAATTTATATTTCCATTTCTTCGTTCTGGTGTCGAGGCAAGGCGCAGCGTTGAGTTCTGCCATTCAACACGCAATGCCTCCAGAATTCGGCAGAAAGTGGAGAACGGAGTGTCTTAACACTAGGTACCCTCTGCCTACACTGTTGTGTTCGGGATACAGCGTGAACCTGAAAAAAAATTTACTACCCCGAATGAAAATCGAACTAAAATGTGTAAAAATCTACTTAAAGATCTAAGATCTTATTATCGTAACAATTATTTATATATGGAGATAAAGTATTGAAGTAGAACATCTGGGTCTGAGAGGCGAATGGAAAATTAAAATAGCACAGCCATTCTAACTTCCGGCTTGCACAACTATGAAGTAGTCCTTGGTACATTTCATTGGAAGTATTGTTATTATTTATTATTTTCTGTTTTATTCTATTTATTATATGAATCATACATTATTTTTGCAGTAGGCTTGATTTTTTACAATAGTGATAGGGAACCTAGTGTCAAAATACACCGTTTTCCACTTTTTACTTCAATTGGAGATATTACATGTTGAACGGTGGAATTCAACGCCGCAAGTTTCGCCATATAACATGCAATGTCATGACTGGACCGGAAACGAACCCTGCTCTTCTATATGAGTGAAACTGAAAAACGATATAAATAACTAAATAGATTTTTAATGGCTTATAAGCCTAAATAAATAAGTACATAATATACAAGTATTATTAGTTTTAAATGTTCCCCAACAATTTCAGCCCACGCCTGCCAAATGCCATCAATCTTTGAACCCTACTAATTTCAAGGTGCTTTCACCTGAAACGTTCAAAAGATTCATTATTGAAACCGCGTCGTTAAAAGCGATATATTTCGTGTAATGCTAAGCTTTTGTTTTAGTAGATACTAAATATGTATATCATATTGTTTTGTTTATAATTTTTTTGTAAAGAATCAGCTTCACGCTGTATTCCGTAAACAAAAGGGTAGGCAGAGAGAACCTAGTGTTAAGACACTCCGTTTCCCAGTTTCCGTCGAATTCTAGAGGGTTTGCGCGTAGAGTGGCGAAACTCAACGCCGTGCTTTGCGTCCAAACCCAGACCAGAGCAAGGAAATGAAAAAACATTTAAATATAAAAAAATCGTCGAGTGGGGAACGAACCTACAACTAGTTGCATTTACAGTCACATGCTTGCGCTCCTGCGCCATGACTGGCTTCAACGAAAATCTTTAAAGAATCAACTGATCTATATTTATGTCACTCCATACTGATATTAACACTAGGTGGAACTCAACACCGCACTTTATGTTAGCATATGTGGGATGCATCCAAGTTTACTATAAATATAAACTTACTATTTATTACTAACTGCGTCACGATGATAATTATAATCGTTGATAGAGTATTAATTAATCTTAATGACAATATTTTATTACTATTTGGCATACTTATAAATGTATTATACTATAACTTGCTTGTGGTTTAAAATTTCACGTGATACATCTTGTTTATCTTAAAACTAAATTTTGTTATGATATACATATTTTCTTGCTATAAGTATAAAATATTACATGAGGTCGTCGTGACGCAGGGGTACCAGTTCGATTCCCACTCGGGGGAATGTTACTCATTTTGGCAACGAAGCATCTTAACACTAGGGTCCCAGGTACTCTATGCCTACCCTGTTAAGTGCAGGGTATAGTGTGAGGCTATAAAAAAGAAACAAAAAACTGTAAACGAAAAATGAAAAAATAAAATAAAAAGGTTTAAAAGATGAAATTTATTTAAAATGTATGTTGTTAGTTTTAACTTGGCTTTAAAAATAGATAAAATTTAAATGATGTAACAATGTACAATGAATCCTTACTATCCTTGACTAAACGAGGAAAAACTCTTGTTATTACAAACATTACCTCGAGCGGAAATCGAAATCACGACCTTTGGCATGCAAGGTAACAAACACCATTAGGAAAACTCTATATTTTTTTCTAAATGGCGTATTTAGTAGAAAAATATCATTCTTCTTTTATTTTCAAAGTATTTATTTATTTTATTTAACATAAGTATAAGCAGAGTAGGCAGAGGGAGCCAAGTGTTAAAATATTATTATCTCCATTTTAGATATTTTTTTGAACATTACATAACAAACAAGAACCCAACGTTCGTTATCTTGGAACTTTTATGTTCTTAAGAGGTTTATATTAAACAGATTATTGTTTTATATTTCCACATGCAGTTTTCGAAGGTCAGAACAGAGGTCTCATTCTCTTGACGTTCTCACCGTGACATCTTCGCTATAGATAGCTTCTACAATTATATTACAAATGTATATATAATAATTAATTTACAATTATACCATTAAAACATGTACTAATTTAAATTAAAATATTTTCCCTAAATTAGAATCGAACCCATAGTCATCATGTATATAGCTTGTTAGCTCACCAGGCTGGCGTTAATGTGATTTCGTTAAACAGTATTAACGATTTCAAAAGAAATGACTGACTCATGACTACCAGGCAGTGTTAAGCAATATAATTATGAAACTAGTTTATTGGTAATTTTTTAAATTATTGTAAGTATCTCGTTATCCTTAACGCCGTTGGTCTGTATAATATATACACTATGGTTAGTTATTTTAGCATTTTTAAAGTGTTATTCCACACTTGGGATAGGAAAATACTTATTTAGAAAACGTATAAAAATTTGATGAAAAAACGCGCCTCCGCGCCTCCGGTTGGTTTCCAGGAGGCGCGGGTTCGAGTCTCGCTACGTTCAAATTTTTATACGTTTTCTGAATAAGTACTATGGTTAGTTGTTGTATGGTTGGTTGGATGGTGAGTTCGATTGTAGGTTCGACAAAGATGATGATGATGATGATGATTTCGTTTATTTAAGTTGCACTTTACAAATTGCAATATTCAGATTGAGATAGACATTCATCATTGATCAATAACAGGCTGGCGATTATAATACCTTCTAAAGTAGTTTTTCTAACAACAACAAATAAAATTTTAAATTAAAACTAGAAAAGTAAAAATAGGGACGCTACGCTCCAAGACAAGAAGGCCTGATGTGTATGTTTCTTATATTTATAATATTTCAACTTTCTCTAACCTTCACATAAAAAATACACTATAAATATTCCCAATATGATCGATAATTATGTAATAAGAAACAATAAAGTTCATTGTCGTTTTAATAAATTTAATTTATAATTTTTCAACCTATAATTTCGAAGTTTAATATACAAAAACTAGAGACCTTCATTTAAGTGATTATTATACAAGTTGTATTGCCTTGTAGGCTCTTGTTTTTGTTAACTTTATGGAAATACATTTTTTCGTCTTCTTTATTATGTATGAAACAAATTGGCTTCCTATATATTATGTATGCCTAAATATTTTAGACTATGCAACATATTTTAAGGCGGGACAAAACGCGGCGTGGAGTTCAGCCAGACAATTCTGCGATCCGTGGGGAACGGAATGTCTAAACAGTAGATTTTTGCCAAAAAAAAAAAGAAAAAAAAAACAGATTAAAGGTTAATTTATAACCATAATATATTTATGTTCCGTTTACATTTTTCATTTAATACAAAAAGGCTAGTCGCCTCGCAAAAGTGTGTGACTGTAAACCTGGCTGGTTTCGGGTTCGATCCCCACACGAGGAAATGAAATATAAATTAAAATTTATATTTCTTCACTTTGCTGTCGAGGCAAAACGTGGCGTTGAGTTCTGCCATTCAACATGTTATGCTTTAAGATTTTGGCGGAAAATGAGGAACGGAGTGTCTTAACACTAGGATTCCTTTGTGTGCGTGAAGCTGATTTAAAAAAAAAGAAATAATATCCTCTGCGTTAAGTTTAAAAACTGACCTTAAATGACGATCGCCATATATCAGCTATAGGAACTAATTAATAAATGTTGTCTCATTTAACCATCTATCTGATTTTAAACGCATGTTTTTATTAATTTTTTTAAAGGTGAAGGACGAGGACATACGTGGCGCTCTTATTAATATAATTTCGTAAAGCCTCCGTCGTGCTTGCACAATACTTTAAAAAAGGATTTTTTTTAATTAAAATTTAGTACTCAGAACTAATTGCTATACTAAATAAATAAACGTAGCGGGTTTGAACCCACGCCTCTTGGACACCGACCGAGAGGCGTGAACGCAACGGTACGTGGTGAAATTTTTATACGTTTTCTAAAAAATATTTTTTCTGCCTAAGTATGAAATAATATTTTAAATATGTAAACACTATTAAAATAATAGTTATTTTATCCAATACTGGTGCATATCAACCACCAACCATCTGTAAGGAGACACACTTACTTTGAGGGAACTTTACCTAGATCGATTTTGAAGTCCAAAGGCTTATTTTAAAGGAAATATTGCGTGAGAACTCAACACCGTGCTTTGCCTCGTTACAACAGCGAAGAAATTAAAATATTAAATATTTTATTTTCCCGAGTGGGAATCGAACAGGAAACCAGCCGAGTTTACAATCGCACGCTTGTAGCAGTCGCCACAACTGGCCTCACAGATACATAATATGTTTTTTTTTTATATAATTCCATATGTTTGCAGTACTTGAATCAGTTAAGCAATTTATTTATTTCCTTTTATAATCGTAAAATATAGAAGTATTTATATTTTTATATAAATATTATATTTTAATATAAAGCGATACTATATATACATTGGACTCTACGTAAAACAGTAAAAAAAAAAGTTAACTAAAAAGCAAAACACTGTTTCCCATTTTTTGTCCAATTATAGAGAAATGTGTGTTGAGCGGCGGAACTCAACGCCGCACTTTGTCTAGCTTCCACAGTGAAGAAAAGAATGAAACATAAAACCATCGCGTTTAAAATGAGACGTGAGAGATAAATAAACATAATATAGTGTATGCCATAAATGTCTAAACTCTTTTGCAACATCCTATGTTTTATTTACGGCGGTTGTTGCAAAATACTCATATAATATTTGAAGTACTAGTTGCTCAGGATATAATGAAACTATGGTGTGTTATTTGCTAATCACCTAAAGCTTGCCAAATTTGTATTTGCATAAAAAAACGTCAAGCAAGTGTTAGGTGTTGCCAATTATTTTTGATTAAATTGGAAATATTTACAAATACAGGAAATTAAATATTTAATATTTTTATTTTTTCGCTTTGGTAACGAGACACGGCGCTGCGTTGAGTTCTACCACTCAACACGCGTTGCCTCCAGAATTCGGCGGAATGTGGGGAACTGAAGTGTCTTAATGGGAACGGGGTGTTTATGTTTATCAATCTCTTCTTTCTCTTTTGTCCACTCACATTTGAAGAAACTGCTTACAATGTGATACCTTATAAATGTATATTAAAATGCATAAATATAAGAAAAACGTCACTAGCAAATTATGCCACGTGCCCTTGGTAGAGCAAATACAAATGGATAAATGATGGAACATCTGGTATTTCCTAGAAACGTAAGTTATATATGTTAAGGGCGTTCAGTTTTTAGCTTCCTCCGTTTTAATGAGTCATTCACCACTTAGTAGGTGTTGGGTAAACTTTGAAATATACACAAATTAAGTAAACAGATTCGTTGGCCTTGTGGGTAGCAAAAGATTTAAAGTAACGTGGCAGGTTAATGCAGTTTAAAGAATCTTGAGTAAACGCGATGGTGGTATCTTCAAATCCACTCGGAAAAATATTTATATGAGTTTATTTCTTTTTTTTAAAGCTTCATGCTCTACCCCGCATATAGCATATAGCAGAGTAGACGGAGACAGCCCCATGTCAAAACATTCCATTCTCCACTTTCCGCTCAATTTTTAGGATATTGTAAACTGAGTTGTGGCGCTCAATGCACAAATTATGGAATTATTTAGAGAAATAGTAAAAAAAATGCTTTATCTTTATGATACACTCTTTTAACTTAACTCTATGTTGTAGATCAAGTGAATATTGAAATTGGTGTAAAAAATGTACCTAGACGATTTTGTTGACCTTGTGGGAAAGAGAATGTATGCAAAGTATGATGATGTAGTCTTAATTCCATGTTACTTATTATTTTATTAGAATTTCTACAATAAAAGTCATTAGGAAAGATATTATAATTTATGTGTTTAACACTGACATGTAATAAATGTAAAATGATTTATTTTTAAAATAAGGTAATACTCAAGTTTGCAGGATTTTTAAAGAAAGTATGTATATTTTGTGTTATGTAAAATGGGCAAGTGTCGATCGGTAGGTTTAAAACTCGAGCTTTTTAATTTTATAACATCTAAGGTCAAACTTATTTTATTTAGGTACTTGCGAACCTAGTTTTAGACACTCCGTTCTCATGAAGACGTTTCTGTTCCGTACTTTCCGCCCAATTCTCGAGGCATTGCGTGAAGAATGCGAATATTAAAAGCGAAGCAAAGCGAGGAGATGAAAAATGCAAATATTATATATTTAATTCCCCGGATTCCAAAACGATCCCACAACCTTCATGTTTACAGTCGCACGCTTGTGCCACTGGGCCACGACGGCCTCGTTTTTCTAGTTTATTCCGAAGACTTTTATATTAACAAGCCATGACATATATAAAATAACAAGAAATAATGTTTATTCTTGAAATTTGTCTTTAAGTTGTGTTTATGAACAAAATTGATATTTGCTTTTTTATTCTGGTAAAACCAGTGTTGTTTATTATTTATACTAATGTTATAAAGCTGATGAATTTATTTGGTTTGACGCGCTAATCTCATGAACTATAGATTTTGTTTCGGATAGTCCATTTATTAAGGAAATTTATAGGCTATATGACGTCAATTCGATTTTACCTGCGGTAAGAGTTACCGCAGTCACGTAAAATGTGTTTTGTGCCATACACATCCCTTAGCTATTTTTATTTAAGCAAAATGATTAATAAAAACAGTCAATGCCGCAGGTAAAAACTAGTATTATATGGGTATTATACGTGGCCAGTAGTGCGGCGCGGGGGTAGAAGCATGCGACTGTAAGCGACAGATGTGGGTTCGATTCCTACTCGAAGAAATTAAATATTTAATATTTTCATTTCTTCACTTTGGTAACGAGGCTAAGCGAATTCTACCGATTTCCAAAATCGGCGGAAAATAGGCAACGGAGTTTCTTAACGCTAGGTTCCCTTTGCCTACCCTGGTATATCCAGATTACAACGTGAAAATGAATAAGAAAAAACATATACGTATTAATATGTTACATACACATGTTTGGTGTTTGAGTTTTATACAAGACAAATATTTGTAAGATCAAAGTGCAAGAAGTTGTACTTACATCGCCACAGTCGTTTAATTAAGATAGTCAAGGCTAAGCGCGGCGTTGAGTTCCGTCACTCAGCATGCAACGTTTCTTACACACACTAGGTTCCCTCTGTCTACCCTGCTGTGTGTGGGATACAGCGAGAAGCTCATTTTTTATTATCACATAGTTTGTTATAGCTCAAACCTAGTAAAAGCGTGTTCAAAAACACAATTAAGTACGCAAATTTATTAATTAGGTAAAACGGGACGTGACATACATATAATACATATAATAAAAAAATAATTAAACATTAATAAAACGTTATTAACGAAGATAAGATTATTAAGATTATTTATTTTACTTAACGAAGTTAGATCTTACGAGATGAATAATTTTGTTCACATGTTACATTATTTCCGCATTCATTGAAACCTTCATTATTCAAGAATAAATACCTACATACAATACGTTATTTATCACGTTTCATATAATATATGGTTATAATTATGAAGTTTTTGTATTTTATTTCCATCTTTTTCTTTTTTATTTCACGCTGTATCCAAAGTCAAATGCATATAGTCAAACGGAACTTAGTGCTTAGACACTCCATCCTGACTTTACGGCTAATTTTCGAGACACTGTACGTTAAGTGACACTTATAATTTTCATCTTGTTACCAGAGCGAGAAAATAAGAGTAATTAATTACCTACATGGGAATCGAACCAAAAACCGCCGCGTTTGCAGTCAGACGACGTGACGCTGCGCCACAAGGGGCGTATATATAACCTTCAATCATTAATGGAGTGTATATAATTAACTAAAGTTGAACTTTGATTTATGTAAATTTATACATTGAAAAACATA
Organism: Heliconius erato x Heliconius himera; assembly: GCA_013421005.1. Classification (NCBI taxonomy): domain Eukaryota; kingdom Metazoa; phylum Arthropoda; class Insecta; order Lepidoptera; family Nymphalidae; genus Heliconius; species Heliconius erato x Heliconius himera. Next base: position 30,604 of record JAATLQ010038147.1, on the reverse strand, counting down.
TCTCATATTTTTTTACTAGGAAACGCAATATTACATAAGTTTAGAGGGTCATTGGTTATCTTTCAATATGTTATAATATTCTTTGAAAAAACTTATTAGGAAACGTCCAAGGACGGTTTCCGATGAGGCGCCAATTGAAATCCTGCTACGTTCCAATTTTTATACGTTTTCCTAATAAGTATTTTCTTAAGTGTGTCATAACATTTTAAAAATGTTCAATTTTTTTTTAATTGTTGTGTCAGTGCCTGATAGACGATTCTCACCTGAGGGTCAAAATTATTCTCCTTCGTACAAATCAAACTATTTTTTTTTATATGAAATAGGCCAAAGGTGCGGTATTTCTGAACTTAAGCTTGTAAACATAAACTTATCACATATTTCTGATACATGTTTATTCTTATTCCTTCAAGTGGAAATCGTACCTCTACTACTACACTACTCCCTATCACTAATATTTCAATCATATAAATAAGTAGAATAACAATAGAAAGGGAAATGTCTCTCTGCCTTCCACCAAATTATTGGACTAAACTTTAAAACCCAGCCATTCCGAACCTATACCCCTCGATATACGACCCAAGTTACACAACTCCACTACACCATACGTTCAAAACCTCAATACATAACCAAATTACTTTGACACCATTCAAAAATTGCACCTTACGTCTACATATACAGTACGCAGATATTTAAAATTAATATTAAGCAAAAAAAAACCAGTAAGTATACTTTCATTAAAAAAGAATTTGGCAATAATATTGGCTTAAGACACGCCGACCTTGACATGGATCGCTACAGACGGAGTTGTATGCAAAAGATGTACCGAAATGGTGCCACTATACGCTGATTGATCAATTAAATGTCTTAAATTTGGATTAATCAAGGATATCTGGTTGTTTTTAAGTAGTTACTATTTAATTATATTTATTTATGTACTAGCTGAGGTCATTGTGGATCAATCCCACTCAGGTTGTGTAAAACTTGTATTTAAATTATTCGAAACGCGGCTTTGTGAACCGATGTCTGTGTTTCAATGTCTAAATGTCTGTAAAATTGTTTTTAGATTTACGCTGTTTCCCACATATGGTAGGGTAGGCTGAGAGAAACTGAGAACCTAGTGTTAAAACACTCAGTTCCCTTTAACACACCTTTGTTTGTGTGTTCAGTGACGGAACTCAACACCGTGCTTTGCCTCGCTACGAGAGCGGAGAAATGAAAATATTAAATATTTTATTTCCTTGAGTAAGAAACTGTCGCGCTTACAGTTACACGCTTAGGTCCCTGCGCCACAACTGGCCCCAGGCCTTTTCTTTAGGTCTAGGTCTAGATTTCCTTTTTTGTAAAATTAAAAATTTAAAAAAATTAGCTTCACGCTGTATCCCGCACACAGCAGGGTAGGCAGAGGGAACCTAGTGTTAAGACACACCGTTCCCCACTTTCTGCCGAATTCTGGAGGCATTGCGTGTTGAGTGGCAGAACTCAACGCCGCGCTTAACCTCGACACCAGAGCGAAGAAATGGAAATATAAATTTAAGTAAATATTTCATCTCCTCGAGTGGGGATCGAACCCACCACCAGTCGGTTTTGCAGTCACACCTCGTGCCGCTGCGCCACGACCGGCCTCCTTTTTTGTAAAGAAGAAAAAATAAAAGAAAAACAGTATGGATGAAAAACTAAAACTTACAGGAACCACAAAAATGTTTAATGTTTTTATTTTTATGAATACTAAAATTTATAAAGTGTTTAATATTCGTACAAAAAAACTGTCAGTTACTTGAATTTGCAATAATCGAAATTTGAAGGTAACATTGAGCAATTAGACGTGTTACATAAGTTAAAGTTTTATACCGCGTACAGTAAAAAGGCTAAAAAGAACTTATTTTGTAGACACTCCCTTCTCCGTTCTCCGCTCTCTCTGTACTTTAGGACGCTAAATGTTAAGTCGTGGAAATCAACGCCGCATTACGTCTTACCAGAGCGGAGAAACGAAAAGAATTCATTCCCTTGATTGGGAAGCAAACCTTTAATCAATGCGTTTGCAGTCACTGTATTTATTAGACATAATGGTTATACAACCATGAGTTTACAAAATATTAACTAATACGTTTTAGAGCGAGCGAACCGGTTATAAGGGAATTGTGTAAATGAATCGTTAGACGTCACCTGTAGGTAAGATATCTGCGTAATATCTCGATTTGCAATTTACGTGACGTAGTTATTATACAATAGAGTACAGCTGTAGTCGTTATTGATATTTTTAATTTTTTTTAGCTTCAAACTGTTGTCCTCGCATTGCAGGGTAGGCTGAGGGAACCTGGAAACCTAGTGTTAACTCCGTTTCCACTCTTGAGCCATTGCGTGTTGAGAGGCGGAGTTCAACGCTGCGCATTGTCCTCTTACCAGAGCGAAGCAAGCGAGGAAATCTAAACGAAACAATCGTTATGATAAAAAATATATATTTTAAACAGGCATAATTGGTATATACGAGTATTACTAGTATAGTGTAAAAACATATTACAAATATGTTGTCTATACATGATTAAGAGAATATATTAATTGCCATAAATATCCACATCCTGACTGACATTCACTCTTAATAACGACTTAGACTGTTGATTGCAATTATTTTATATGAATTAAAACAACTTTTTCCTGCGGCTTTGGGTGAATAAGAATAGTAAATAAATAGTAAATAAGAGTATTTTATGAGATATCGATTTTAACCAAACAAAATCTCTAGCTTTAGGAAAGATTCACACTATAGTGCTGGAGAATATTCCTTCTCGGTGTTTCAGTCTCTTAAATAGTAATTTGTTTTACTTATATTTATTAAACAAAGTGAATGTGTAACCTACAATCATCGTATGAATGGCCAAGTTTGACACGATAGGTATTTTATGCAAACATTATTTTATAATTTAAATCAAAAATATTTGTCCTCGACATGGCCTTAGAAGCTTCTAATATAAAATTTACTATATATACTTAATTATGTATGACGTTGACACATTTTAAGGATTAGACAGAGAGATCTTTCCACTTGAAAACACTTGGGCCGTTAATTAATATAAAAATATCAACAAAAGTTCATATCTATTTTCTTATTTATTATATTAATAATAAATTGTTGTTGTTCTTCTTTATTTATGAGTGTGTGCCAATTTGGCATTAATCACTTCGCCAATGTTACGTTGAACGTAGAATACACAAAGGATAATGTACGGTAAAAAGAGATAATATTACACAATAGAGGAATGCACGTTAAAAAGACATCCAGCTAAGATTCTGCCTTCCCCTATAACATAAAAAAATATATATTTACAATATAATACATAACAGAGGGTTAGTAATAATATTAAGAACTAATATTTTAAAATGTCAGTATTTTCAGTTAAGATATGGGAATAAAATCCGGAGTGGCCATCTTGCTTATGCAGTGTATATTGTATATCATTTTTAATGTTTTGTTTCTTCAAATTATTTGGTATAGAACTAATCATTCAATACAACCTTAAATGTATTGAATTTGAATAAATTTAATTTTAATTAATACTAGATACCTTCATTAAATATCATTAGTAATGATATATCAGCTATCACTATTACAGTACAAACTTCAAATTACTTTCTTAGAGTTTAAAACGTTAAGCAATTGGTTCCGTCTGTCGATCTAACAAAAAGGAGGGCCATTATATACAGACAAAAGTATTATATAAACGTAACAGCTGCTTATATTAGCGTCGTAAGATAGCAGCCTGCTTCTTTTAAATATCCTTATTTTTTGCAAATCATTCTTGTATAGTTAAAGTTAACAAAATTCGGTAATTGCTTTCTTTTGGTTCCTTAGACATCTTTTTGGCTGTAAGAATTTTGTATGTTTAACCTACGATAATCTTATCTATTTATGTATGTGTTACCGGCAATCTTTATAATTCGGTATTCTACACGATTCTTTGGCAATGTATTAAATACCTAAAATGTGTAGGTAATATATAAAAGATTTTCTTTTATATTTTTTACTTTGCCTCTATATATACTATATTTGTATTCTATTAAATATCAAATGCTCAGCCGGTAATGTATGGATAAGACAAAAGCACGAAAGGGGTCCCCCTCTACCGTGCAGGTCGGCGGTCAGTACACGTATTGCGGCTTGGTTACTTGCTTGCGTTTCATGTAGATTTTAATTGGTTTTTTACATTTTTACTAATTCTATCGCAGCTACGGATTTAGCTAGCTACGGCTAGCTAGCTAGATACTCATTTTTAGTCCAAATTGCTAACCTAACCTTGCACTTGAAAATCATTAAATTTGTAAGTCGAATATAAGAGTACAGATCAAGATCTATTTATTTTGCACCTTGCTAGTGGATCAGCGGGTACTCTTTACAATTACTCATTACCCAGTATCTATCATATTTCATATATTGCCTTGGCACTCCGAGTGTTCGATACATTGCCGAGGTATTTCACAGAAAACCTAAATTATACTGCTGCCGGTAACATATGTCTAAACCTTTACAAGACCAACAAGGAACTGTTTTAATAATAACAAAAAAAATCTATTACCACACATTGAAATAAATATAGTAAACAACTTTTTCGTCTTCCGGTTACACAGAGTCTTTGACTGCCGCAACTATAGACGACAATTACCGTTTAACTAACATTAGATTGATTATTGTAGTACCTACATCGTTTTAATTGCAATTAATCTTTAATTGAGGTTCGTGAGAATCGTTCTAGCATTCGTTATCGTGATATTATGAATTACCTATTTAAATTTAATTTTTTTTAAAGGTGTTTATTTTTTTTAACAATTTACTTCAAACTCAACTTTATTATAATAGTAATGACTAATAGTCATAAATTAATGCACTTAGTCATTATAATTTCATGACAGTTAATGCCTTATTAACATCTATGAGTAATCAGTAAACTTCGTTACTTCGTGGTAAATTAATTTAGAGATCACAAAAAATATAAAATATTTTAAAATTTACCTAATTTTTTTATGGACATGTTTATTTCATGTAAATAATTTTTAAATTTTTAAATTCATTTTAAATCATATATTTTCTTAATTTGAGCTTCACGCTGTATTCCGCGTATAGGCAGAGGGAACCTGGGAACCTAGCGTTGAAACACTCCGTTTTCGTTAATTATATTCCATTCTCCACTTTCCCCCGAATTGTGGTGATATTGCGTGTTGAGTAGTGGAACTCAATGATGTGCTTTGCCTCATAATCAGAGCGAGGAAATTATGACACATGTCATTTCCTTGAGTGGGAATCGAACTCACAACCTGTCTCGCGTACAGTCATACGCTTGTGCCCCTATTCTATCTATCTATTCTATATATTCTAAGCAAATTTCCCCAAACTGAAATCCAACCCACAACCATCGTACTTTAAGTCGGACACAACGTAAACGTTAAAACGTAATGTTAAAACCGTTTCCCTATTTTCAACAAACTTGCGAGACATTCTATTAATTGACGGAACTCAACGCCGCGTTCACTAACAAACTTACACACGGAAAACATTTATATTCTAAATATAAATATAAATTATGATTTATTATACAAACATTGTCAATGTTTATTCATAGCTACTTAAATAAAGCACAGTAATAAAATGAGAAACGTGAAATACAGTAATATTATTTATGACAATAGAAGTGATCTAAGTAAGCGTTATAACTTCAAGTTGACAACATATTATGTTTCTTTTAAATACATTTTTAACTATAAGTTATTATGTTTTTTAAAGTATGTTATTTTTTTGCATCTTTTTTTTAAAAAACGTATATATTTTAATTCTGGAGGCATTGCTTGTTAAGGAGAGGAAATAAACGCTGCGCTTCGCCTCGTTACCAGTGATAAAATTAAAATATTAAAAATTCATCCTCATCCTTGAAAATTTAAACATTAAATATTTCGTTTCTTCAAGTGGGAATCAAACCTACAACCGGTCGAGTTTACAGAGGCACGCCCATGCACCACGACTGGCTATTCACCAAACATTTTAAAGTAAGAGGCTATGGTGGTACAGTGTAACAGTGTTTGGCTGTAATCACGCTAACGGTGGTTGTGATTTCTATCCCTAATCGGAGAAATTTATTATTTTCCCGATATCGTTGCGTCGAGTTCCGCAGGCCAATGTCGGCTAAGTTGAAAACGAAGTGATGCCCATAACTCATTTTGCCCCTATTTAATCCTACTTTTGTTATTTACTAGGTTCCCTCTGCCTACGCTACTGTATGCGGGATACAGTGTGAAGCTGATTTTTTTTATATATAAATATATAACCTTAGTTAACCTTCAAAAGCACAGTGTCGACGACACTAAAGGAAAGGTTACGTACACAGCGTTAGGGCCGGTTAACAAGTATATGTATATCGTTATATACCTATAAGTAGAGGTTAATGACTATAGCAGATGCAGGGGGATAGCGTTTCGCGTTTCATTCATTCTGAATATTAAGCTAAGGATAAACGTGTAAAGACACTCTGTTTCTCATTTTGCACCAAATTTTCGACGCGGACCTCAACGCCGCCTTTTTCCTCGACACCAGAGCAAAGAAAACGGAAATATTAAATATTTAATTTCCTCGAGTGGGAATCGAATCCTTAACCTTAGCTAGCGCGTTAACAGTCGCACTTTAAGCCCCTGCGCCACAACTGGCCTCGATAATTATTATAAACATAAGAAATTATTTCATTGTAATTGACATTAATTAATTTTACCACAAACCACGCACTTAATCCTTACTCATCAAGAGATTATTTGTGAATCCTGGTAATATAAAGACTTCAGTTTTATTCTTTTATTATGTCGTTCTGAGTAGTCCACTTGACTACAAAATCATTACATACGCTAATGTCACGTTGTATAAAGAACAAACAAAATAAGTTGTACGTTAAAAAAAAAGAAATAAACACTTCATACCTTTGTTTCCTTTGTTGTTGACAGAACAAGTTTCGTTATAATGGGATATCAAAGTAATAATGTGTAATTAACTTTTGCTGTGTTATTACGTACAAGGGCCGTTGTCAAAGTGCGGTAATGCCACTTAGCACGCAATGCCTCGAGAACGCGGCGGAAAGTGGGAAACGGAAGTGTCTTAATGAGAACGGAGTGTCTTAACACTAGGTTTCCAGGTTAACTTTGCTTACCGTCTCAAATTCTATCTTTGGCTACCCTCCCGTAATCGAATTAAATAACTAAGAGTTTTGTTGTGTACATATGACATCTCTAAATCTGTTTGTCTCTAAAAAATTTGCCAGGTTCTGCCTTCTTATATAACCGAAATACGTTTGTGGGAATCCCCTCATTCAACACCCTTACCCGCATCAAGCGACATTCAATTTCAACAAGCTCCTCCTGAAATTCTCCAGACAGTAACTACTGCCACACCGTTTATACCTGAAGTTGACCCAGTGTATATAAGCCGATAACTCTGTCCAATGTTACAGGACTTATTGTCCTTCCAGCAAGTTTTCTGAAGGAAGGCATACTGGACCCGACGTCTCATGATGTACATCTGCGAGTTCTCTGCATTTTCCGGTTATAGAGCCAATATTCCACGTAGCAAAGTGGAGTTTCCGTCAGGGTACTCACGTCTTTTGCCGTGCCCGTACCTAGACACGGTAGCCCTTGCCCACTTATCGCAGATGTAAGGCGATTTAGCATCGTTTAGCGGCGACACCCTAGTTATACCCAGTTTCTGCCTGCCTTTGTTCATTATAGCGAAGATGGCGGTTTTAAAATGAATCCCAAAACCCCTTTGTGGGGAAAACCCGAGAGGAGAGAAATATAACAGATAGAAAAGGGGGAAGGATAGGAAAAATGGTGAGATTAAAAGAAGATATCACCTTTATTTTACTACGTATGCCTTAGAACAAATATCGGACAGATATTAGTCAGAGCACCCTCTGAAAGACATGACATCTCTACTTATCAGAGGTACTTGTAACCGCCGGTATCTACAATAAGAAACAATTCAATTATCATGATGATATAATCCAGTCTTCCTTGATAAATGAAATAACTAACACAAAAATTAATTTCAATTCGAAGTCATCGATTTGAATCTTATAAATAATATGACATTGATGGCTAACACTGATTGATATAGTAAACTCAGGTTTGTTAGTAAAATAAACATAAAACGTCGTTGTTTGAATATTTACTTAAGTAATGGTATTTTTCCTTAGAACATAAAACATTATATGGTTATGGAGATCTTGGTATACACTACAATATATTAAATCATATACTATATATGAAACTAGCCATTCATTTGGCTTTTCTTGTGTGAAATATTCATATATCTATAAAATTAAAAAATAGAAATATTTTTGGGTAAGTCGTGGCGGAAGGGCCCAAGCGAGCGACAGTATGAACTGAAATGAACCACAAATATAAGCTTGTAATGATCGTTTTTACCTTTCCGATTTTTTTTCTTTATTTGTATTAAAAATATATAAATGCTCATATATTTTGATTGCGTTGTATTAGAAGCTTACGTTCTGTGCTCCAAGGATTTGTAAACCTGAATATCTGATATTAATTTGAACTCTAAAAATGGATTAATTATTTTAGTAATTTGATTTGATTATCATATTTAATAGAAAAATGTTTAGTTATTTCTTACGTAGTTTTTCCACATAAATTCCGATTCCGCAAAAATTCTGGGTTTATAAAAATTGATTATATATTGCCACACATATCTATTATCATAAAAATAATAATTTATAAACAATATCAAATAACAAAATACTAAAACTAAAAATGTAGCCAATACAATAAAACAGTTGTATAAAATAACTGTTTTAGTGATTAGTAAATTTGTCGGACTAACTACTTTAATGTGATATAACATTTTTATTTGTGAACAAATTGTAATAAAACAAACCTTATATGTTAACGAAATCTTGCCAAAATCCAATAGTGAAAAGTGTATTTAAATCGGTTATGCCAATTCTGAGATTAAAGATAACAAACGCACAGATAAACAAACAAACAAAGTTTTTTAAAATGATTGTTTCAGGTTCTACTACATTAAGTATAGATTAATTATTTAAATATCCATATAAATTAGGCAATAATCATAATATTAATGTTGTTTTAAAACTTTTTTTATAAATTTAATTAATTATATTCATTTATATGTTCCGCTTCGTATTCGGTATATCTTTATGAATATTTTAAAATTTCGAAGCATTTTAATTTTTTTATATTTGATAATTTGATATAACTTATAAGTTATGTCTTGTAGTTTTAAATAAATATTTTTCATATCTTGAATAATATTTTTTTTCACATATAATATGATTTTTCATTCTTCATTTCTCACCTATTTTGAAGACGTTACATGATGGATAATGAAACCTCTTAACCTTCTAACTTTACCGTCAGTACCTACTAAATAGTAATGTAATAAATAAAATTCGATTTTTTTTTATTTATAAATTCTCTCAGGCCACCCAGAATCTAACTTAAGCTAAAATATTTACATAAATAAAATAATTATAATCAGTAAGATAAATTAAATTAACAATTTTTATTTATTACAGCAAAATGCCGGCATACGACAATGAAGGTGCCACGATTTCCATGGAGGATGTCCGAGATCCTGAGCTGACGATCAATACTATAGGAGAAGAATTAGCTGCTAGAAGAAACCGGATGTTGAAACCGCAGAAGTCCACATTAGCTTCAAGAAGACAGCAAGCAGTATGTGTGAGACGAGCTCATAAGAAATACGGTCCAACAAAGAATCCTAATGTCATATTGGACGGATTGAACATGACTGTACCTAAAGGCGCCATGTAAGTTGTTACGCCTGGTTTTTTATGTTATGGTAAAAAAAAAATCGATTTTTGATTTGTTTAAAGGGTTATTTATAATGAGGGTTATTTATAATATATTGCCTGCTCTAAACGTAACAGCTGTGAGATCGATTACCAATTGGGGGAATAAGTTATTTTCATTTCCTCGCTTTGGTAAGACAATAAAGAGTGAAATTGAGTGCAAAGAGGGGAACGGAGTGTCTTAAGATACGGGGATCAGCTCGAAAAAAAGAACAAACGAAGCATTATTTTATTTTGCTTCTTTCTTTAATAAAAGTCGGCTAGTCAACACGCGTTGTCTCGAATTCTATTTTGCTGTTAAATTTTTAATATTATATATAAAATATATAAAAGAAGTTAACATGAGTACTCTTATATATAACATAAAAGTTAATATAAAACAGAATAAATATAAATAAATAATAAGCAAGGCATTAAAAAATCCGTAACAAGTCCGTAATCCGTATGTTCCTTCTTCCATTTTCATTTTTTCTACTTCCTGTTTCGATCGAAAATTCACTAGTCTGTAGGAATATATATTTTGATTCATACGTATTTTATACGAGCGACCTGGCCGTGGTTTCAAACGCGTTAGATAGATACCTCGCGAACAGTACGTATCTACTGCCCAGATTTTCCCTGCGAAAATTTTCGGATAAAAAGTAACCCATATGCTGCTCCACAGCCTTCTCTATTTTCCAATGTAATTCTCATTAAAATCATTTTGGCTGTTTTGGATATTAGTCCGGACAAACACATATATAAAAACAAAGTTGTTTGTATTTTATATAATGCTAAAACGACATACACTTGATAAAACGTAGTTATTTTAAAACCACAGACAGACATTTAAATTTTATTTATACGTTTAGATAGGTTAATAAAAAGTGTATGAATTTTGTTATATTGTTCTTATCTAAGGAATATTTTGATGTAAATACATAATTTTTTGTCGTTTACTAATTAAATTATGATCATTAAAAACAATACTCCGAAGGTGTTTCAACACACAATGTCTCGCTTTAAATGACGATTTTTTTTAATTGTTGGAGGTAAAAAATGAATGATGTATCTATTATTAGATTCTCTCTTCATAATACAAGTTATATTCACAAAGTTATTACCCTAATATAACTAATGGATACAATTACATATTATTAATACGATTAACTGCATGCATTAAATAGATAATTGCAATCATTACATAAGCTATTCCAGTCAACTTGGACAAAATGCAATGTCGAAATTTGTTCATTGCCCATCAATTTTCCTAATTTCATTTACATAAATATATCTGATGTAAGTTAAGAATTTAGTGAAAAATCTCTCCGTTTTTATTATTCTATTTTCATTTTCAAATAAAGGCCGGTCGTGGCACAAAGTGTAACTGTAAAATCGCCTGGTTGTGGGTTCGATCCCCACTCAAGGAAGTGAAATATTTATTTACATTTATGTTTTCATTTCTTCGCTCTGGTGTCGAGGCAAAGCGCGGCGTTGAGTTCCGCCACTCAGCACGCAATGCCTCCCGAATTCGGTGGAACGTGGGGAACGGAGTGTCTTAACATTAGGTTCCTTCTGCCTACCCTGATGTGTGCGGGATACATTTGTGTGAAGCTGACATTTTCAAACAATGCATATTATGTTGATATTAACCTGATGACTAAATGCTCTTACATGTTAAGTACTGTTTAACTTTTCATATTGTCGATAGTTTAAGGTTGTAAGGATAATTAAATACACTTGTGTTTAGATAATGTTAGTTAATTGTGTTTAGGTTCCTTTTAACATATAGTTTTTGTTTTATTTAAATCGGTTCGTAAATAATAAAGCTATATCAATATAAAATATGTGGTTCGACAGGATATGTTTCAAAGTTGTTATTGAATTGGCTGAGACTTTACTTTCCAATGTACCTGTACCTATATATTGTATTTAAAATAATAATTTAGTAAATAAGTTACTTTCATGTTCATGTTTCTAATCTAAATCTAATTGTTTAGTTCTAGCGAGCGAAGCCGCAATCGAGTAGCTAATTGATTTTTTTTTTAGCTCCAGGTTGTATCCCATATATGTCAGGGAAGGCAGAGGGAGCCTAGAGTTAAGACACTTCGTTCCTTACTTTTCGCCAAATATTGGAGGCATTACTTGTTGTAACAGTTGGCCTCGTATAAAACATATTGATATCTCATACAATATATATATATTTTTCAGATATGGTCTTCTGGGAGCGTCAGGATGTGGAAAAACTACATTGCTCTCTTGCATAGTTGGTCGTCGTCGTCTCAATGCTGGTGAAATATGGGTCCTTGGTGGAAGACCTGGTGGACCTGGTAGTGGTGTTCCTGGACCCAGGATTGGTTATATGCCTCAGGTAAAATATAATTACTTTTATTATTTTGATAATATTTTACCTTTTTAAATATAAATAGAAAAAATACCTAATAAATAGAAAAAGTCCCACAGTGAGAAACCTTCTAAAAAGATTTTTATAATTATTAACGTAATTTTAGTTTTAATTGTTACCATCATCATGATTGAATTGGGAAGTGTCTAATCACACAAATTTTATTGTCTGTATAAGTGATTGATTAAATTTATTTATCTATAGATTTATCTCTTGGGCTATACCGTACGTAATCTGCAGAAAAATCTGCCGAAAAAGGAATTTTAAATGGTTTAAATTAGAAAAGCCAAAGCATATTTGTATATAATAATTTTTAAACATACATAGTGATGTTGTAAACTTTAATATTTTCCAAATAATTATTTATCTATTTTTGTCTCGTTACGTAATGTAAGTTTTTCTTATATTCCCATAAATTTTAAATTTTTAACATAAAGGTCGAGGTTTAAAAACTTAACAATGCTTAGTGTCATAAGAATATGTATGAGTACATGAAAAATGTGTTTAAATTGACGTCATAAGTAATGAATATTTTTGAAATGAATTTATATTTTTAATATATATTTCATGTTTCATAAAATTTATTCAATTTTCCTTGTTCAAGGCTACTAATACATTGTATTATATTCAACACGTTATACTCACTGAAATTATTTTATCGTTATGTAGAAAAGCCTTAAGTAAACTATTGATAGATCACTCCCTTTTTAATTTTTAGAGATATTGTATTGTGTAACTTAACGCTGCGCTTTGTCTACCCAAACACAACAACCTAAAATATGATCAACATTAATAGTTTAAGCGAGTATTAATAAAATCGACACCATTTTTCCCATAAAACAGCTCAATAATAAGAAACATATATAAAATAGACAAATATATGATAATATTAATAGTTTGGACTAGATTGGCAACTTGTCCCAATCTCTTCGGGATGGAATCATTAATATGGTTTATCTATATCAATATATCTTAGTAACACGATAAAATATCCAGATAAGCGGACATCAGGAAAATACATTTCGTAAGGATTTCAGTGGATTTACAGGATTCTTGCCTTCCTTGTGCCTTTGCTATTATAGTTGTACCTATATATTATATTAAAAATGTTGTAGACTTGGCCAAGATCAATGTTAATAATATTTGGTTATCTTTTGAAATTTTTATCTTTATAAAGTTTTATTGTAGTTTGAACATTATACATTATTAAAATATATACCTATTTGAATTATAAATGGTCTGGGTTTGATTCCCACTCGAGGGAATTAATTATTTTCATTCTCTACGAAAGTGAAGAATGTTGCCTCTACCTACCTCGCTACAATTTTACAAAGCGTGATAGTAAAAGAAAATATAGATATTTTTAACATCTTTAAATTGTTTTTCTGGGGAATAGACTTATGTGGGCATAACAAAGAAAAGTAATAGCATGTAAGCCCGCGACTCTTGGAAATCGTCTTAGAGGCGCGGGTTCGAACCCATTCCGTTCAAATTTTTATATGTTTTCTAAGAAGTACATATATAAAGATTATGAAACGTTGATCATGTAATAATATTAGATACCATAACGTGCCAAAGAAGCTCGTTATAATGAAAAGTAATATTTCTCGTTTGAAACCCATTTTGTTGGCGAAAATATATGAGCTCGGTTAATCTTTATATTTTAGTAGAAAACCGAACACATTTGTACCGCTTTTTGGTATTTGAAAGATATAAGGAAAATTGGTTTATTGAATACCTTAGAGTAATTTCTTTCTTTTCTTTTTCTAATTTCTCAATTTTCTGACAGATTGGTTATATGGCGTGTTGAATTTGCTACAGAATGTGCTCGGTTTTATAAACTGTATGAGCCTCAAATGGCGTACTTTCTGAAGAGTTAAAATGTTCAGGTTCTGGCTCCGTCATCACACCAGCTCTTTGACACCATAATATTGTCACCCATTCTTTTTATATTTGCGTATTGTGTTTTATTTTTGCATTGTCAGTTACGTATAACAATCAAGTTTCATGAAGAAACAATGTTATCAGTGGTTCAAATTTAGTGTCTTAGATTTTATTACATAGATTGTTACAGCTCGACTTAATAAAACCGTGCTACAAAAATATCATTCTTTCACTACAGCGTGAAGCTGATTTAATTTTTTATTAATAATAAAGAAATAAACCTACAAGAAAATACAAGATTCTTATGTAATTTATAGAAAAAAAACCCAAAATAACAATATATTTACTCGTTTCTTAATCTCATCAGTTAAAATTTTCCGATTTTTATTTTTGTATGTACCTACTCGTGACCTTAAACTGAGCTTCATGTTAATATTTTACATCATGCCACAAAAAAAATATTATTCTATTCACATTATAAATTCATAATTTGTTATAGCGTTTTGGTATAATACTGTAGTTACCAAAAATCATTGTTTTTTGTGATTTTTTAAATGGTTGTTTTTAAAACTATTACGTGTTTATAAAAGGCCATGCGTAAATGAATTGTAAAGGCGAGAGGTTATTTCAGATTTCAACTGAAACTAGAGAAACGAAGTATCTTAAATGTTAAGATACTTCCGGTTCTCTGGATGATTGGATGGTTCGTGGTTCCACTCTGCTATGTGCGGGATACAGCGTGAAGTTGAAAAAAAATATATATCCAGGCATTTTTTAACATTTTTAAAATGTTATTTCATACTTAGGAAAGAAAAATACTTATTTAGAAAACGTATAAAAATTTGAACGCAGCGGGACTCGAACCCGCGCCTCCTGGAAACCGACCAGGCGCTCTGACCACTAAGCCATGCGTTCTCGCCAATCTACGTCGAAATTTTTATACGCTTAATTAGAAACACAGAAATGCATTACGCAAAAAGTGAGGAACGGAGTGTTTCAACACTGGATCCATCTGGCTACTTTGCTATATGCGGGATAATAACGTAAGCAAATCTGCGTATAAAAAGTAAAGTAACTTAACCGCATAACCTTCATGTATTAGATTACTCGTCACTCATTTGAAGTGTCAGTATGCTATTAAGTATTACAGTATCGGCTCACCTACATGTGACATTGACATATTTATGATGAATCAGTGAACTAGAAAAAAAATCAAATCAGCTTCACGCTGTATCCCGCACATCAGGGTAGCCAGAGGGAACCTAGTGTTAAGACACTCCGTTCCCCACTTTCTGCCAAATTCTGGAGGCATTGCATGTTGAGTGGCAGAACTTAACGCCGCGCTTAACCTCGGCACCAGAGCGAAGAAATGGAAATATATATTTAAGTAAATATTTCATCTCCTCGAGTGGGGATCGAACCCACAACCATTCGGTTTTACAGTCATACCTAGTGCCGCTGGGCAATGACTGGCCTCATCATTATCATCATGATTAATATTTTACTTTTTTCACTCGATATATATAGTTTTCGAGACAGTGCGTGATAAGCGGTAGAGGAGGAATTGGAATAATATATATTATCATTATAACGTATACAGTCAGATACTGTCGAACTGCGACACGTCCACCTCAATTAATATTCCTTTATTGCAAAATGTTCATAAATTATGTTTGTGATAAAATTCAAAGACAACTTTATTAATATATATATAATATATAATTTATTATTAATATAAGACGTCTATTTAGAATGAGTTATATGTAGATGGCGCTATATTATATATATATATATATATATATATATATATATATATATATATATATATATATATATATATATATATATATATATATATATATATATATTTATACCTCTAAGATAAATTAACTACAAGTTAGTTGGATTTCAACAAAAAACATAAATTACGGGTCGTATCAGTCATGGCCTAATGATAGCAATTTACTCTAAAAGCTCTATTAAATATATATTATATTTTAATGTTTTTACTGATTATTCTAGTGGTTTGAGGCCAACCGTGCTGCAGAGGCACAAAGTGCGACAGGAAAATCGACTGGTTGTGGGTTCGATCCTCATCCGAGAAAATGAATTATTTATTTACATTAATATTTGCATTTCTTCGCTCCGGTGTCGAGGCAAAGCGCGACGTTGAGTTTCGCCACTCAACATGCAATGCCTCCAGAACTCGGCGGAAAGTGGTGAACGGAATGTCTTAACACTATGTTCCCTCTGCCTACCCTGCTGTGTGCGGGATACAGCGTGAAGCTGATTTCATTTTTTATTTTTTTTTAACTATTTAAGAAGTTATAAAAAATATATTAAAGGCGTAATAAGCCTTTATCAAACGACCTTTTTTAATATTCTGCTGACTTTTAAAATCTTTTTATTCGACTGACAATACTGACGTTTTATTTTAAAATTAAGTATTAAAATTTCGCTCGCATCAACGAAATAGTAATTAAAACTTTAAGACAAATTATTTTATATATTATCTTCTCTGGCGCAAGGGGTTCAAGTGTGCGACTGTAAGCGCGACCGGTTGTGGGTTCGATTTCCACTCAAGGAAATGATATTTTCTTTTCCTCGGTCTGGTATCGCGCAGCGTTCAGCTCCGCTCCGCCTTCAGAATCCGGTGAAAAGTGGAGAACGACAGTATTTATAATGGGATTAGAGTGTTCCCAAGTTCCGTCGCCTGCTATATGCGGGATATAGCGTGAAGCTAAAAAAAATATTTGAAATATTTTTTTTAGTTATACCCATTCACTATGAACACCAACACTATTCAAACCGGATGTGAACCCATGTAACGCATGAACCCATAAAAATCTTCCATTGATTTCTTATAAAAAAAACATAAATTAATTATATTCTAATGCTTAGCTAAGTCTTCTGAATTTAACCGGTTGTTGTTTGCATCCTCAAATAACTTTTTGCCAAAAAGTTTTTATGTACCTACCTATGACGTCATTTACAAGTGTTATGTTTTTATATAAAGTTACTCGAATATACATTTCAAAAAAGATAAGCGAATGTAATAATACTGTTATTTGATACTTCAAATTTGATACTAATTCAAAAATTACAAAAAAAAAAAAACAGGTAAAAAACATTATCAGAACTCGAAAGTCTTGTTTTATCTTACTGGGATGAGAGATAAAAATTATTAAAATATTACACCGTGTTGGAATCGAACCCGTATCCATCGCCTTTACAGTCAAACGCTGTTCCACACCACAGCTGTGGTGTTAAGATTATTAAAAAAAGAGAGGTTACTAAATAATAATATTTTAAACTAACGTATAATCTCTATACGAGTATATAATAAAACAGTAAAAATATTGTCTGTATATTTAGTAATTTTGACTGAAATCGATAGAAGGACACTTAAAAAGAATGACAGAAAGCAAAAATATATTTTTTTAATTTCTTGTCTGTCTGTCTGTATGTATGATCACGTTAATCTCCGAAAGTACTGAACCGATTTACTAAAACTTTCACCAATTGCTTTGTAACTCACCTTAATATTTAAAGTTTGTTTCATCAAAATCGGTTAGTTAAAAAAAAAGTTATCGTCATTTGAATGAAAACAGGGCATATTTCCTGCGAATATTATATAGCAATCGATAGATATCGATACTATAATTGTACTTATAACAAATGTATATAATTGTTTGTAATAAATTTGTATTTTAAACTGTATAATATGTGTATTGCCATTTCACCAAGCGGGCGAATCCGCAGGAAATAACTATTCAGATATAAAATGCTAAACAACAATGATAATGCAAAAAAAAACTACTCAGTTTCGAGAAAAAAAGACAAATTATGGTAATGTATCACCATTTACGTTATTTTCATATTAAATAGATTATAAGTAAACATTGGATTTTCCTAGTTCATCTTTTATTGTCTTTCAGTGTCATCAGAAAAAAATGTTGTAATTACCAATAGCGTGTAGTGGGACAGCGTTCACGTGATGGTTGCTGGTTCAATTCTCATTTAGTGCAATGGCCAGGCGCAGGCGCACAAAGTGTGGTTCGATCCCCACTCTAGGAAATGAAATATTTATTTGCATTTATATTTTCATTTCTTTGGTGGTGCTGGTGTCGAGGTGAAGCGCGGCGTTGAGTTCCGCCACTCAACACGCAATGCCTCCATAACTCAGCGGAAAGTGGGAAATGGAGTGTCTTAACACTACGTTCCTTCTGCCTACCATGTTGTGTGCGGAATACGGCGTGAAATTAGCTATATATTTTTTTATTTTATTTGATTATGTTCATTTTCATTCGAGTTTCGCCACTACTATATTTTCTTTGTTTGTATTGCACGTTTTCATTTCTTGCTAAATTTCATAATTATAGGTCTAAGGGAGATACCCTACAGATTTAGTTTAAGCAGCACCGATTTCCAAAGCATAATCGCTTGTATCTTTTGATTATATTGACTTAAAGCTTATTATATAGCTTATACATATATTGACTTATTTTTTTCTGTGCTCTAAGAAAACGTAAGTGGACATTCTATAAGGGTTCCGTTATTTTCTTATGAGGTGAAGTAAGGAACCCTAAAAAATATTTAAAAGAGCAACACGTTAAGACTAAACGTAAAAACAAGTAATAATTGCATTAAGAAGACTAATACGGCATCAGAGGTGAAAAAGTTAATTATACATTATGCCATTGTTGTTTCTTAAGATTTTGTGTTGGCACAGAAAAAACTCAGGGTTATTACTTCATACGTATGTATGTAATATAAATAGGCTATAGGTATATCGTTATCGCTATTATTGCACAATTGGATAATGTATGACCGTAAATTATGGTTGTTGGTTCGATTTCCGCTTAGGTTATGGTTTATGTTTATAACAAGTTTTCCCCTGTGATTTTTCCGCTTTAGTCATATGAAAATAAGGGTAAGAGTAGGGTAAAGTTGTATATGATTCAGCACATTTTCTTTGTGTTTGGAGGTACGGTGGGTTACATCGGAAAGTTTAACGTTACGTAATTTAGCCTAAGTCTAGATATAAATATTTTTTTAATTCGAAGTATCAGTCGGAGGCAAGTCGTGGCGAAGGGGCATAAGCGTGCGACAGTAAAAGCGGTAGTTTGTGGGTTCAATTCCCACTTGAAGAAATGAAACATTTAATATTTTCATTTCCTCGCTCTGGTTACTAGCATGCAACGCCATTCAATAAGCAATGTCTCCAGAATTCCATGGAAGGTGGGTAACGGGAGTGTCTTAATGAAAACAGCTTTAACAGTAGGTGATCAGGTTCTCTCTGCCTATCTGATATGTGGGGGACTACAGCTTGAAGCTAAAAAGTATCAGTGGAAGCGCTTGCGCTCCTTTTACGGGAGGAGCAGCATAAAGGGTAGAATATTTCAAAACCCGTACCTACTTAAAACCCGTACCTAAAAAATAATCAAAATTCATCTACAGTTTAGACGTAGGATTTTTTTTCATAGTTACGAATAGATACCAATAACGTTAATACCACTTTTCATTTTTAAAAAACATAGAACGATTCATACGAGACAATTACCTATTTTCTATAATAAACCTAAACAATGTTCAACTTCACCGCCAATATCTACGACTCGATTTCATGAATGAGGCGTGTGCAGGTTTTGTGGCTTTGACAGGTTTGTGTCAGTGTTTTGTTCTTTGCAAATGGTGTTTTATTTTACAATGATGAAAAAAAAACACTTTTTAATTTTTGGCAAAATTTTTGATTTAATTAGGCTTTTGAGTAGTTAAAACTGTGCTTTCATTTAAAGTGATGATGACAAAAACACTCTGTAATCAGTTGTATCTAATAACTGATTCATCTTATTACAACACACATATTATGGAAATACGCGAAATGAGGATTAATGGTTCAGGTGTTTGTCAAACAATTGTTGTTTATTGTTGCCTTTGATTTATATTGCGTTAGTGATTTGTAGTGGTATCGTAAAGTAAATTACATCATTTTAGTTTGTAATAAGTTATTAATTTTAGGATTCACGCTGTACCCCGCATATCTATATATAGACATGATATGTGATTTTTAACATGATTTTATTAAAAAGATCACTGTAACAAAATACGTTATAACATCTAAGAATCGGAATTTGAACCATTTTTTAATAATTTTATCCTCGTCTTAGCAGTTATACGTAACTTAGGTGATAATATAATATTATGGTATCAACAACTTGGTGTGATGATGGAACCTGAATATTGGAACTCTTCAAAGGTCCCTAATAGATGAGTCTTGACTAGGCTCATACAATTTATAGTTCCAAGCGAATTCTATAGCATTTTTATCACTTGGCGTGTTTTTAGTTGTTTCATACTATAAGTACTAAACAAAACTGTTGTTAACTTTTTGTAGATAATATTTTGTCTATTATCTCTTGTTTTTGATCTCATGAGACGAGATGATTTTAAAGTATCATAAAAAAAAATCGCGATCATATTATGATATGATTCAGTGAAATAGATTTTAAAAAATCCAAAATTATATATCAGTCAAGATGCGCTTAAAAATTGTATGCTGAATTTCAATATTTCTTTCTTTTTAGGAAATCGCGCTATTCGGAGAGTTTTCTATACGAGAAACAATGATTTACTTTGGATGGATAGCGGGCATGACTACTAAAGAAGTGGACGAGAAAGTCGATTTTTTAGTATCACTGCTACAGTTACCTAATCCTACTAGGTAAGTAACAATTGTTAATTACAATATATTTTTATATTGAGGTCGTCGTGGCGTAGGGGCGCAAAGTTGTAACTGGTACACGAAGGTTGTGGGTTCAATTCTCATTCGAGGATATGAATTATTAATTCTTAATATTTTAATTTCTTCGCTATGGCACCAAGGTAAAAGGTCTGCATTGAATTCCGCCACGCAACACGCTTTGCCTCGAAAAATTCGGCGTAAAGTGGGCAACGGAGTGTTTTAATTTTAGGCCTCTTTCCCTCTCCCTCTGCCTACCCTGCCGTGATAAAGCGTGGAGCTGAGTTTTGTATTTAAGAGAAAATACTAAAAATTGAAATTGCATAGTTTCGGACATTGTCCATAGTTATCATTGTAGGTATTGAGTAAGTATCCGTTTTCCACTTCCTGTCCGAATTGACACTGTGACTTGAGTGGGGGAACTCAACGTCGTGCTTTGTCTTATCATGACAATTTAATTTCATAGATGCACCTCAATAGCATCTCTACGATGCTACGAATATATATTTTTTGTTAGAAACCATCATAATAAACGTCTATTTTCATATTGTTCAGTGAGTTTAGCTATAATTATAAAATAACAGTGTCATAGCAGAGTCAAGGATGTATATAATTGCTATTTAAAAACATAGTATTATTTTATAAAGTATTTAAAAATAAGAATCTTGCGTCGTGCATCAGTTGCACTGCAGTATCTCTTGACTGTAAATGCGACAGTTACGGGTTCGCTTTCTATTCCGGGGAATAAATTATTTTTATTTCTTTGCTTTGCTAAGAAAAAAAAGGGTCGCTTTGAGTTCTGCTACTCAGCACGTAATGTGTCGAAAATTAGAAGAAGAATGGAGAATAGGGTTTTTACCTATCATGTGAAGAGAAATTTTGCTTAAGTTAATTTAATATTAGTAGTATATTTAAATATGATTTTACTTCCTACTAAATTGGAAAATACCTATACGTGATGGTTAGGAGATCTAATCTCCGGATATTTCTAAATACGTAGGTTTGTTATGGATGTTTCCAGTTCTATTTAAACAAAACTTTTCTCTACCTTGCTATATGCAGGATAGAGCGTGAAGCTATTAAAAGAGTATATAAATCAATTTATTCAAATATAACTATTGTTATTAATTATGAATAATAAACACGGCATTGAGTTCCATTACTCAACACGCGATTTCTTGAAAATTGAGCGGTACATTAGGAACAGAGTGACTTAACACTCTGGTCTAGGTCTCTCTGTCTACCCCGTTATATGCGATATACAGCGTTAAGTTATTAAAAAACATTCATATTTAATTATGAATTAAACAACATTTTATGTATAAATTTTTTACAGACAAGTCAAAAATCTATCTGGTGGTCAACAGCGTAGAGTGTCTTTAGCAGCTGCTTTATTACATGATCCCGAGCTACTTATCCTGGATGAGCCTACTGTTGGAGTGGATCCAGTACTACGACAGAGGTAAATATTTAATTGGTTTTAATATGAATTTGATTCTTTGATACTTACTTATGGCAAAGAATCTTAGTTATTCAATTAGAATACAAATGCTTTTAAATTTAATAAAGATCGAATAAAAAAATAAAAAGTGAATAAATATTGAGAAAAATTTGAAATAATATATTATACATATTTGAAAAATAAAATTACAACAAAGAAAAACATAAGAATATACAATTTTATGTTCTTTATATTATAGTACATATGTATTATAAAATAAAATATCAGTATCTATATATTTCACGCAATATCGTACATATTATGGCAGCGTGAGCAGAGAGGACCTAGTGATAAGACACTACGTTCCCGACTCTTCATCCATATTTCAAGATACTCTTTGTAACCAGAGTGAAGAAATAAAAAAAACATTCTACCTCATGGAAGTCGAACCCGCAATCGTTACATTGAAAGACAGACGCTGTGCTCCTGTGTATATTTAACCTTTCTTTTCTCTACCTAAAGAAAGCGATAAAATCTAAGTGAATCATAGTTGATCCGAAATCCTATCAGCATCAACCGACAACAATCCGATTAAGATTATAGGTTTTAAGCTACGTATTACTCCGCCATAGCGTAGTACTGACGGTTCTAGATACATACATGTATGCAGTTCTATTTCCACTCATGAAAATATTTTTTGCGCTATGTACCTCAGAAGGAACCTGGGATAGGTGTTGAGACACTCCGTTCCTATTAAGATATTCCACCCAATTCTGGAGGCATTGCGTGTTGAGTGGCGGGATTCAACCTTGCTCTTTCCCCGGAATCAAAGAGAAAAAAATAAATTATTAAACTTGTACCTAATAGTTCAATCGAACCTAATACCTAATAGTTCAAGCGATCAAAGCTGTAAGCGGAACACTAGTACTTAGTAAATTACTAGTATTAATAGAAATTGAGTAAAATTACTTATATCGTACATAGTGATTTAGCGCCTAATTGGAACTTATGGCGGTTAATTGTTGGTTTTCAATTGATTATTATTTTGTAGCATAATATAAGATGTATAACTTTTCAGGATAATTTTAAATATTATTAAGATATTTAAAATAATTTCCAAGATATATAGATTTTTTAAATATTTTATAGCTTCACTCTGTCTCCCCTATGTAATAATGCGATGCCGCATTGGTATACTAGGCAGATAAAGTGTATTTTTAAGACACTTCGTTTCCGGCCACACAATTTTCGAGACATTGTGTGTTGAGTGGTGGAATTCAACGCCGCTTTTTTGTCTTGTTCCCAAAGCGAAGAATTGAATTGAACCCACAGCCGTCGCGTTTACAGTCAGCTTCAGAACTCGTTATTAGGTTAATAATTATGAAAATATATTAATAACGTTGTAAAATAACTTTGAAGCGGCCATGCTATCTGTAGAAAAAAATCAGGAAAAATATTATGATAATTATTTATTCAAAATTCAAATTTATTCTTTTATTTACACAAGTTAAAGTCGAGTTCAAGGAAGTTAAACTCAAAGTTAAAACCTTGTTTACGTAATATTAAGTAAATTTCGACATTAAAATATAAAAAAATACGAACTTTGTTTGGGTCGATTTTTAAACATATATTTTTTTTAAATGAACAAAAAACTAACTTCAATACTATACTTATAGGTATAAACTTAAATTCTATAAAATAATACTTAATGTAAAGAAAATTTAAAAATGTTGAGTGAAAATTATTAATAGTTATTATATATACCAAATACTGGAGAAATGAACGAACAAACATAATATATATATAGTTCACAAATAAAGAAATTCTTCTTACCATAAAAAAGTCGGTTAAAAATAGAGAAATTGAAATCAATTTCTTGTATATAGATAGGCTGCAATGTTGTGTTCCGTCACTCAACATGCAATGCCTCGAAGACTGTGCAGAATATAGGGAACGGAGTGTCTTATCACTAGGTTCCCTATGCTTACCCTCCTGTATGTTGAGTACGGCAAAAATTAAAGGAATCTTAATCTATTATTAAGAAAAAAAATTAAGATAATTTGGTCCTTTCATCACTGACTGGAAGAGAAAACCTGCAAAGATAATTCTACCTTTACACTTAAATCGTTAAGCTTTATTGTCTTTTTTATATATTGTTTATTTAATAAAATGTTATATAATTTGCAGCATATGGGATCACTTAGTGGATATTAGTAAAGGCGGAAGAACAACAGTCATCATCACAACACATTATATCGACGAAACGAAACAAGCTAATATTGTAAGTATTTTGCCTTATTTTATTCATAGCGTCGTCGCGGTGCAGTTGTCTATTAGTACATGCGAAGATCGTAGCTTCGAATACCGTTTAGGAAAATGTTTAGATTTAATGATGTCATTTGATGAAATTTGGGGTTAGGTTAATTTTAACAGAAAATGATTTTAAAATGGAATCTATAGTATATATAAAAAATAAATCAGCTTCACGCTGTATCCCGCACACAGCAGGGTAGGCAGAGGGAATCTAGTATTAAGACACTCCGTTCCCCACTTTCTGCCGACTTCTGGAGGCATTGCGTGTTGAGTGGCAGAACTTAACGCCGCGCTTAACCTCGACACCAGAGCGAAGAAATGGAAATATAAATTTAAGTAAATATTTCATCTCCTCGAGTGGGGATCGAACCCACAACCAGTCGGTTTTGCAGTCACACCTCGTGCCGCTGCGCCACGACTGGCGCACTGACTATAACTGTTGAACACTCAGCTGCTTCGAATTAAAAATTAAAAAAATATTACAGTTTTTGATAGTTCATTTATCGAGTAAAGCTATAGGCTATATTATGATCTAACTTACTCTAGGTACAGTGTCATACGCAACTCTTAGTTATCAATTTAAAAACACACATGAAACATATACATATTTTGTATATTTTCTAAATAAGTGACTTTATTCCTAAAGACAACACGATACTATTACGACGATAATTATGAGAAAACAGAAATTGGTCATAAATGAGAATATACCGACTCACACTTGACCGATAGAAGGTCACTGCTTTGATGCTTACTACTTTTTTTGTGGGCTTGATCCGCATTTGATCCAGGTCAAACATACATCTAGATCTAATGTAATATTTAAGTCCCTAAAGAACAGTCGGTATACATGATTATTAATTAATCATATAAACTGACGCTGAGAGACGTTTATTAGATACAGTTCACTGGATTACTAATATTAAATGCGGTTATATTTCCGTTACTGTATATCTCGCATTCAAAAAGGTTTTATAATCATAAAATATTTTTGAATGCTGAATATACAGATTATATATATTTTGTTTGTTAAATAATATAAAATAATAATAAAACCTATGATGGTGTAGCGGCACAGCATATGACTTTAAACGCGACGGTTGTGGGTTCGATTTCCACTGGGTGGATTGATTTACTTTCATTTCCTCGCTCTGGTAACTAGGCAGAACGCGGCGCTAAATTCCACCACTCAACATGCAATCCCTTGGGGATTGGACAGAAAGTGGGAAACGGAGTGTCTTAACACTACCTATCCTGCTGCCTACCGTCCTAATTAATAATAATAAAAAAAACAAAATGTATAAACATTTTTCACTTCCAAATATTTTTAACGTAAAGGCGTCATAAATCATTATTTGCTTGTATTAGCTAATTCCAGTTTCAATTTTTATACGTAACACATAAATTACTGTTTAATATTTTTTTTAAATCCTTACCTTCATTTATACTGAGATTTATGCTTCAAGTTTGACAATGAATAATTATTATTTTTGAGTTTTTATGAAATATTACATTTCAATCATTTGCCTATTTATTATTGTACGTTTTGGAATATTTAAAAAGTTATAGTGGATGAAGTAAGAACAGCTCTGTTGTCTATAATGTTTAAAAATATTAATTAAAAGGCACAAAGGGTCAAAATTTATATGTACAAACTTACTCTTAGAACCAATATTAGGGTTCCATATCTCGAAAGGAAAAAACGGAACTCTTAGTCATCACTCTGTTGTCCGTCCGTCCGTCCGTCAAATTTTTTTTTATCAGGAATGCTAGGTATTAAATTGAAATAATATCAAATCAAAGTTCTAAGCCAACGCAATCAAAATAGTCTTTCATGCCGCAAATTTCAAACTCCACCACCAAAAAGGCACTTCCGTTCTCTACTTTCCGCCGAATTTGCGACGCATTGTGTCTTGAGTGGCTCTCGATGCCGCACTGTGCTTCGTTACCAAAGCGAGTAAATGAAAATATTAAATATTTACACTCTTAGAGTGTGAGAATCGAACCCATAAGCGTTGCGTTTACGCACGTTTGTGCCCCTGCGCCATGCAGACGTCTATTAATGTACATATATATACTTTTTTCTTAGATTGGCCTCATGCGTGGAGGCAGGTTCCTAGCTGAGGAGTCACCAACTGAGCTGATAACGAGGTACAACGCGGAGAGCCTTGAAGATGTCTTCCTAAAACTATCTGTACTCCAAAACATGGGGAAACGACGTCGATCAAGTATCCTCGCTGATGTTGTTGAACGTGTGGAAATTCCTTCAATACCTGTAAGTTTGAATGTTAAAATAACATTTTGGATCTTAGCAGAGAGAAAATGATGAAATATAAAACAGTAATTCCTCTATTTCTTACCGTTATTGAACATTGCTTTACAAAGACAAGTTTTTTTTTAATATAATGACTACCGAGGTTTCATTCTCTTTATATTATATGTTTATTCATCAAGTTTATTCATTCAAGAGATATATCTTAAAATATCTTTGTATTATACGTCGATGTGTAAGATAAGGCTCGAAGCTGAAAACGAAACATTATCCCAAGTGTGGACCAAATCCATTACTGTCACGTGAACATAAAAAATTTCATGACATGGAAAAAATATCTTTTGCTTATTAAATATTAACAAGGTCAAATACAAATTCTAAATTTCATATTATCCACCAAAAAGTTTTGCTACACCAAAAGGTCGCTAAATCTCTGAGACGACTGCCAAAATTCACATGTTGAGAAACTGATTTAAAATGGAAATACGCTTAAGAGCATTATTCAAATTCTAAGAGCATTAACGAAATGGTAATTTTATTTTTTCTATTAACTGAAAAATCCCGTGGAACAACCAATAGATTATACTAAAAAGTTATTATAATGGCTTATTTAAAAAAATAATAATAAATAGATAATCTTGAATAAATATGTATAAAATTAAGCTGTTAATCGCGTATTTGGAGGGCAAGATACAGTCAGCTTTAAAAATTAAAAATACTTCCAAGTATAATTTACTATTTCGTTAGAAGTATTCAAACATACTTAAGAATTATATTTTGTTATTTAGGATCCAACATCAGTAGAAGTAGAAGACGAAATAGGCGAAATTTCAGGAGAATTCGGAGACAACGTCTCTATGAGCAGTAAAGGTCGGGGTATTGTTGTAGAACCTAATTTAGTAGAAGCTTTACCTCCAGAAGAAAAACCTCCAAGTGGAATGTTGCAGAGAATAAAACCTATGCAGCTTCATCATATGGAGGCTTTGGTTTGGAAGAATTTCTGGAGCTTATTCAGGAATTATGGGTGCGTATTAGACTATGATAAGTCCTTAACAAAACAATAAATAAACAAATTTTTACATTATATCGAGGATATTTTAGATTTCTTTTTTAAAAACTTTTTAAATAAAAAAATAGTTATCATTACTTTGGTGAAAACAAAAGCCGATATATAAAAATTTAAATGTATTTAATATTTTTTAATTTTTAAAGTATTAACAATCTAAAAATTCTATTATATCATTTCTTTTACAGCTTACTATCATTCATCATCGGCTTACCACTATCCCAAATGATTCTCTTCTGTCTCGCCATCGGTCACTACCCCAACAGTCTTCCAATAGGTATCGTCAATCATGAAGTGGGAGCCAACAATACTAAAGTCCTTTGTGATTACGATAGAAGCTGTCCTCAAGATCGTCAAACATGGGAATGGAATTTAACAAGATTTAGTTGTCGATATCTGGATTTTTTGTCACAACGGCAACATAATTTGGTAAGTTCTTATGAAAACACGCACAAGCGTGTCTGCCAATTTAAAGAGCTGGCAGGCTGGCTGGTCAAGTTTAGGGCTTGACTTTTATTTTGAGTGAACACATAACCTACCGCGCCCATATAAATCTCCCGTTGCTTTATCGGTGAAGTTTTTTAACTTGGCTCTCATTTCATATACATGGTTTTGATGGAATTAATTTTATTTTCGCATTCTGTAGTATATTTTTAACATACATATTTTTTTTATTAATAGGATCTAAGCCATACGCTTGCCCTTTCTTTTCTTCACCTCAATAGTAGTAGTCAAGTAGATCCATAAGCTATTATCCTTATTATTAGTAGCATAGAAAGTGTTACCATTTTCTTCTTAAGAAATATTGATATCATAATTTGAATGTACGAAGTGTAAATTAACTTTGCTTACCAATGCGCAAATTTTATATAACTAAAAAGTAAAGAATAAAGAAATATTTGTTTTTATTTGTCTGTAACGACACAAACAGTTTAATATAATCGTATTTATAGACACAAATAGTTTAATTAAAAATGTGTAATAATCCTGAAAATAAAATAGCTTATTATATATGTAGATATATAAACTGTACGTTGTTGTTGAATTTAATTAGAACATAAGGATTATTGGTCAGAGCATTTGAACGTGAACAAGAGACGTAGGCATATCTCATGCTTCGTTTATTTTTGTACGGTTTCAAAAAAATATATTAAAATAGATTGCATTCAAAAAAAATTGGTTGCAAAATAACAAAGAAACAATTAAATTGTAATTAACAATGTCTCAGTATAACAAACCGAATTGTATACTGAAAATTAACCAACAATTCGGAAATCCGCTAACATAATTAGGATCGTGGAAAACAGTTTAATAATTCATAACTGCGGAAGTCGTAAAGATTTAATTGTGAACACAATCCTTGGCGACAGACAATGAACGTGACCAATATTAAATTAGCAACGTTTCAACAAATTATACTTTAATCATTAAAGAATCATTCTTTATCATTGGAAAATATTTTGTACTGTAGTTGGCACGCATGTATACGATTTAACAAAATGATAGTCAGTTCAATACTTATTTTAGGGAGAAATTATATTTATGCGATTGGTGTTTCAGTTCTAATGTACTTTCCTTTCTTGCAAGGCCATTGGAATAACATTTACCTGTGTTTAATACTTGTTAGTTTAGTTTCCATTCGAAGCAAATATATATATTTATTTCCTCGTTCTGTCAAGAAAAAGTACGGCGTAGAGTTTCGTCACTCAACACATAGTCTTGAATTCAATCATAAAATGGAGATCGGATTGTCTAAACACTAGGTCCATGTGAAGCTGACTGATGATGATGATGATGATGATTGACTTCTATAGGACTTACATTTCATCTTCAAATCATTTTATTCTACGATTTGATTTCTTTTTTTTTCTACATGTACGAAGTTATAGTATTGTACGAAGTTATATGTATGTATAGCTTCGTACAATACTATAACTTCGTACTTCGGTAATATATGTTTCAGAATAAAGTATCAGTAAAAGTTAAAATACAATGAAAATTAAAAATTAGTTAAAATAAATTATTAAAGGAACAGTTATATTTCATATTCGTTAAACAATTGTTCTTGCCTAATTTTCCTCGAGTTCGTGTATCATTTACTGGTCTCCCTTAAACGCACAGCTGTCGTCTGTTAACAAAGTTGATATAATTAATTATTGTTATAATTTCCGTTATTTCGAGAATTTTATTTTTTTTTTTTCATATTATTTTATTACAATTTTCTCATATTTTGAGTGGCAGCAATCACTTAAGATTTCGCCTTTTTATTAGACCTTACCACCTTTTCGTTAGATTTTAAGTGTTGGGTGGCGTAACACAACGCCATAAATTAACAAGTGTCGACGGTGGGCGTAAATAATAAACGAGTATAGCCTCGGCCATGTCCTGACCTTTGGTTCTAATAATATGTGAACACATGACACATGTACAAACACTCAGAAGCTCGGAGCAGTGCCTGGGACTTGCGACCACAGGTGTAGGCTTCAGGGTACCCTTTACTGTAACAAACACTCGCCTTCACTGCTCCAGCCCAATGTAATTACAAATAGGTGTTAACCACATTCATAATTACGATAATAATCGATTAACTAAATAATCAATTATCCGAATAGTCGAGGTTAGTCAGTG
>JAATLQ010038146.1:0-80378 GCA_013421005.1 Heliconius erato x Heliconius himera | reverse complement strand
CCGCACCTCGCCAATCGTTTTAAGAAAGATTCGTTTTAAGAAATTTTTGGTTAATGAAAGATTTGAACAGTTGAATGAGTTAAATGGGTACTCAAATTCTTGGTCTTTTTTGTACAATATCAAACAAATTCTGAAAAACCCAACCTTGGTGATCTCCAATTAAAATTAACTGTGGATTCTAAATCAGATATAGATTGGTTGTAGGTTGTGTGATGAACTCATTAGCTTGATTTTTTTTTGCCTGATCAGAATCAGGTTGCTCTGTGTGGAACCCCTACTTATGTTTAAAAAATTTATTAAAGATCGCAACTTCAAGAGCTATGTCCAAATGTATGGATAGTATTGCGAATATTATTAATTATACCTCTAACAGTTGCTAATGGGGAAGGGAGTTTTTCTAAGCTGAAACTGATAAAAACATATCTGCGATCGACAATCTATCAATCTAGATCGACAAACTTAACAACTTTGTCAATCGAAAATGAAATTGCTGAAAAATTAGATTTTGATTGCCTCATAAAAGAATTCGCCGATAGAAAGGATAGAAAAGTTAAATTTTATTAGATTTTTTCCTCGTGTTAAGACGCTCCGTTCGCCACTTTCCGCTAAATTCTCTTAATACTGCGCTTTGCTTCGACAACAGAAATTAAATATAAATATTTCCTTTCCTAGAGTGGGGATCGAACCCAAAACCAGTCAATTTTGCAGCACACTTATGCCCCTGCGCTACGACTGGTCTCTATTAAATATATATATTTTTTAATAGATGGTTATTTCATTGTAGGTACCTAGTTCCTTTTTTGTGTGTAATTGCAGTTAGGGGGCGCCGAATAAATCTCGCCCAGGGCGCTGGTAATGCTAAAACCGGCACTGCATGTCGATTATTAATTAGTTTCGGGATAAAATTAGTAGATCCTGTATCGCCCATGGTAATAACACCTTTATGGGCATTGTCCAAAAATATGTTTTTGGCACGTTGCCAAAAAAATAGCCTGGTCTGTTGTAACTTTTCGAGATTCGGTCTTAAAATCTCGCCTCGTTTTTTCTTTTGCACGTTGGTCCATTCGAACTTTTCATTGTATATGATGATTCATTCCCTATTTGATATTTGATACCACATGCCAGGCACTCTTCGATCTGCCTATACAATTTTTTCACCTCTTTTCACGTTATCTTCAAGAGAAAAGGAAGGAAGATGAGAGTTCCCCAATGTTTCCATCAAGTCGTTGTGTTTGTCCTGGTAGATATTGTCCTCAAACAGAGGTATTTGTTGACTGTTCTGATTTAATTTTGTACATTTGATGTTCACTCTTCGGCACTTCCTAAGAAGAATCGTGGCCTATTTAGGTAATTTTTTCCTGGACTAGTCGATATGCAAGGAACTAAAGATTTTTTTTTTCTATTTTTGTGTGCACTAGAAATAACTGGTTATCATAACTTTTGGATCACTCTACTTATATTTAATGTACCTATAGATATCGAATGCAATGTTTTTGTTTACAAAAAAGTGGTCATGGCGCAGAATATACCAAGAAACGACTATTGTCTTAAGGATTTATAAAATTTGTGATAAAAAAATACTTGTAGAGTCTTTTATTTTTATAAAAATTTCATCGCCTACCAATAGTAAACTTTTAGTGTTTACCATATCAGCCTATACATTACTTATGAAACAAATTGAATGTTTACAGGTCACCCCAATGTTAAACTATTTATTTCACACGGAGGTTTGTTGGGGACTCAAGAGGCCGTGGCGTGTGGAGTGCCCACCCTAATGGTGCCCTTGTACGCCGACCAAGCCTTAAACGCACGCGCCATGAGAGATCGCAACGTCGCGAGGATAATTTCTTTAAAGGATGCAACAACTCAGTCTTGGAGGGAAGCTTTTCACGACTTACTAACAAATAATAGGTAAAGATATTTTTATTCCTAAAAGTTGAAAAGATCATATGAGTCATATATACAAAAAAATGATTCAATTGTTAACAAATAAATAAAACTCAATTATATGATAACCTTATTCAAGCAAAAAAAAGGGAAAGTATTGTTTTTTTAAGATAAAATGTTGTTTCACAGTTATCTTTGTGAAACAGACTTAATTATGTGGTGATAACTTATTTGACATTAATAAAAATGAAAGTTACTTATTATATAAATCGTATTCTGCAGGTATAGAGAGAATGCTCTTAAATTAAAAGATATTTTTCTCGATCGACCAATGCCACCTTTGGACACTGGAGTGTACTGGATAGAATATGTATTGAGGCATAAAGGAGCTACCCACATGAGATCACCGGCATTAGATTTAACATATACACAATATCTCCTACTTGATTTAGGAGCACTTAGTATAGTTATCACATCATTGACCATATATATACTTCACAAACTTTTTAGATACCTTTGCACTCGGTATATTCGATGGTGGCCCAAAGAAATTGTTTTAGAAAAAAGGTTATTCAGAATAAATATAAGTCTATTTCATTGTTTTTTATGGATATATAAAGTCAAAACAAAACTAATGTGACATACAAAAGTTTGTGTGCAATTTAATGTTTAATTTTAAATGTATTAGTTGTTCTGTAAATAGTATGTAAGATATTTATTATTCTGCTTTGTGACATGTTGAATAATGTTAGGTTATAGAATGGTTTAAGTTGTGTCAGAAATATGAGTTTTTATATATGGCAATGTTTAATGTGTATGTACATATTATGTACATCATAGCTCCCAAACATTGTGTACTGTGAGACCTAAAGAAGTGTTCAAATTTGATAATTAAATATTTTTTGTTATTTAAATGTTTATTATTTAAATTAGATTGCTACTCTAAACATATTCAAAATAATTAATATATAGTCTCTTTGCACTAATCTGAGAAAATACTATTTTAAATAAAAAAAACATTTTGTCTTGGATAGTTCATTTATAGAAAGGCTATATTTTATTCTGTATCCCGCGCATAGCAGGGTAATAATCGTGAAAATCAAAGAACTTATTATAGCAGGGTAGGCAGAGAGAACCTGTGGACCTAGTGTTAAGACACTTCTGTACCTCTAGATGAGTGACAAAGTTCAATGTCACACTAAAAATTCAATTCCAAGTGGGTATCAAACCCATATTCATCATGTTTACAGTTGCACACTTGCACTCCTTGTGTAAGGGAGTGGGGAATAGTGTCAGTTTCTCAACACTAGGGTCCATTCTGCATACCATACTAAATACAAGATACATACAGCATAAAACTAAAAAAAAAGAAAAAATATATATATATTTAAAGCAAAACTTGAAGAACTTACCAATATAGGACAGGATCTCCAAAATCCATGTCAAATCTGAAATGTGAGAATGCTTGCATCTTGTCATTCTTGTCTTTGGCAATAAGGTACCACGCGGAATCATCTGTCATCTCTTCAATTTTGCGCTCTCTGTTCCATCCCCAAACACAAGTTTCATATCTACAAATAAATAGATTTATTTATTTGTTTACTTAATTAGCTTCACACTGTATCCCGCACACAGCAGCGTAGGCAGAGGGAACCTAGTGTTAAGTCACTCCATTCCGCACTTTCTGCCAAATTCTGGAGGCATTGCATGTTGAGTGGCAGAACTCAACACCGCGCTTAGCCTCGACACCAGAGTGAAGAAATCGAAATATATAATTTAAGTAAATATTTCATCTCCACATTGCGGGGATCAAACCCACAACCAGTCGGTTTTACATTCACACTTAGTGCCGCTGCGCCACAACTGGATTTGTTTACTGTTACATATAAACCTTAAATGTGAATTACTATTTATAAGGTCAGACTACAAAAATTTGATGAAACACTACTCTCTGTATTAGTTTTACTATATGGCAGTTGTATTACTTGGATTCTTGTTCTCTTACTTTGTACAGTATCTCCATCCAAATGTTTCACATAATGTGAAACATTTGAATGGAGATACTGTACGGCTATTTTATTATTTTGAGCTCATTCCTTATTAGTGATGAGAAGACAATAACATAATGATATCTACATTGAATTCTTTAATTTTATTTACTCCAACAGCTTCTTTTTCTGCCTGGCATCCTAACACAAGTAAAATTAGACTGTATCCCATACATAACAACAGTGTCAACTCTGTTTCAGTTTACTCTAAATTTTCAAGACATTATATGTTGAGTAAAATTATAAAATAATTCTTTCCCCTGAGAGAGAATCTTATCTTCAACTGTAGAAGTGTTAATACATTAGAGCACAATATTTTCTCAATAATTTAACAATAAGTGATCTTCTTCTTGTTTTGTGAATAAAAGCAATATTCACCATTACGCAGTATGTTTTTATAAATACTTACAATTTTTTCATATTTCTCTCTGTTAGATCTATAGCCCATTGTAAAACATTCTTATCCAATTCTGTGACCTTTTGTATATACATATCTATTTCTAAATCTTTATTCCGGTAAACTAAAAGTTCTTTACACATAGGAGCTAAATCTTTCAATTTGTTTGCTGAAGTAACAAATGACATTCCGTCTGCTATACGATGTTGTTCTAATTTTCTTGCTTGGCGTTTTTCTTTACTTTTATTAGCCGATGCTACTGTTTTTTTCTAAAACAATGTAATTGTAATAGTTAGAATTGTTTACTTACTGTAGTACCTACTTTTTTTCTATTTGACATTGTAAACAAACATTATATAGAAACATTCATTTATTACATTAATACTTACTCCCATTTTGTATTATTAAATATATTTGTTGATTTAAATTAAAATTAATGTAATTCAGTTTAAAATGAACCAGTCTTAAACGTAAATAAATAACCGGCGGGAAACGAGATGCCACCTTTAGAAATAGAAATAGGTTAGTTATTCTTGTTTATACTTTATCTCACAATAAGTAAAGCGTGTAATATTTAGAATTTTCTTATTGGTTTACAAATAATAGATTGGAAATACGACCAATAGCAGGGCGAATTGACTGACATGCATTTTGAACATTACGTAAAGAAAAACACTGTATAGTTTTTAAGCATGAATTGACATATAGTTAGCGTTCAGAAAAACCACTGGTACGTTTATGTAATATCATAATATATTTATTAAATAAAATTTTATAATATTTTTTCTTTTTATGAAAATGAAATAAACAAAATGCTATAAACAGCCATATATAAATAATAAAATCAAAAATTGAGGCCAGTCATGGCGCAGAGGCATAGATTGTGACTGCAAAATCGACTGGTTGTGGGTTCCATCCCCACTCGAGGACATTAAATAATTATTTAAATTTATATTTTCATTTCTTCGCTTTGATGTCGAGGCAAAGCGCGGCGTTGAGTTCCGCCACTCAATAGGCAATGCCTCTAGATATTAGAAAATGGGGAATGGAGTGTCTTAACATTAGGTTCCCTCTGTTTATCCTGCTGTGTGCGGGAAACAGCGTGAAGCTACTTAAAATCATATCATTAGAAACATACTGTTTTTGGACGGAACACCCGGGAAACTTAAAATAAAAAAATGTTAAAAAATGTATACAATTCATGTTATGGATTTAAAATTCAGTACATATTTTTCAAAACACATTGAATTAGTAGACTATTTTTATACCCTATTTTGCCACCTTTTCAAAAACAGAAATTGCCGTGCATTTTCATTATATCGTATGTTTCTAATATAATCATTATTAGAATTGCGCAGACGTTTTGGCGCATTTCCAATTTTATGCTTGTCACATTTTTCTTGGAGAGAAATAAAGGTAGCTATTAGATAAGAAAAGAGAGTTGTTTGTCATTTATTTTGTGATAATTATTTTTTAAAAATATGAAGCGCGTAGAGCTATCGCAAACTGGTGACTTAATGCCTACGCTAGGATTAGGAACATGGCAGGTTAGTTTTTCAAGAACATGTTTTGCCACGAAAATGTTGTATATTTTCTAAGTTGATTCATATTTTAGGCTTCGCCAGAAGTGATAGAATCTATAGTATATAAAGCTCTGGACTTAGGATACAGACATATTGACACAGCCTTTAATTATAACAATGAAGAAGCTATTGGTAATGCAATTAAGAAATGGATAAATGATGGTAAAGGTACAAGAAAAGATTTATTTATTACCACAAAGGTAAGTAATTTAATTTTTAATAATTTTAATCTCCTAAAAAACACGTGAACAATATTACCAAATAGGCAATAATTTATTTTTTCAGTGTGCTGGTTGGGTTTTAAATCACATGATGTTTTATCTTATATAAAACCAATAAAATCCAAATAATTCAATTAAATATTATGAAATAAAAAATCAATAAATTCTACACATTTGTATAATAAGTTTTAATTAAACTCTTTTAATTAAAATCTAAGATTTTATTGTAGTCGAAGGTTGCATTGCTATAAACTTATAATATATTATATTCGCTGAGGCTGTCGTGTTGCTAAAGGACAGGGTGCGGACTGGACTAAGCGAGATGGAAATAGACTCTATAACGACTCGTGATATTTTCATTTCCCCATTCCTATCTCCACTCTAACCTATCGAGAACGGAGTGTCTTGACACTAGTTTTTCTTTGACTTTCGCTTTTAAATATGCAGTATAAACGTGTGAAACTGAAAATAATAATTTCGAAATTAACAGTAATTTTTTTACCCCAATTTTTTTTTTAATTATATTTTTTTTATTGCAATACCACCATTTTTAGCTCCCTCACGTTGGTAACCGGGCGTCCGATGTAAAGAAGTTTTTAGATCTTCAATTAAAACGGTTGCAAACGGATTATGTGGATTTGTATTTAATCCATGTACCTTTTGCCTTTCATTGTAACACCGAGACTCTTACGCCGGTGGTTAAGGACTCGGGGGAATATGACTTGGATATGGAAACAGATCATATTAGCACATGGAAGGTCGTTATATTTCGTTATTCTATTATAGCATGTTTCAGTTCAAGCTTAGGCCGTCGTGGTACAGAGAAACAAGGCTGTGACTGTAAAGCAACCATTGTGGGTTCGATCACCACTCGGGGTAATGAATTAATATTTATTAATATTTTCATTTCGTCACTTTGGCACTAAGGAAAAATTTGGCGGAAAGTGGGAAACGGAGTGTCTTAACACTAGGTCTCACTCCCTCTGCCTACCCTGCTATATGCGGGATACAGTATGAAGCTGAGTGTTTTAATATTTTTCATTTCAAGGTAGTCAGGATCATAACACTGTATAAAATACAACATTTACAATAAATAACTGCCATAAAATTATTTTAATTTCGACGCCCTAGCAGCATCCTCCTAGATCCCGGCGACCCAGTTATCATAGTTAGCTCTCAACGTCCCACTACATAGGTCCTACGGTCCTATGTAGTGGGACGTTGCGACTAGGTCCTACGGTCTAAGGGAAGTTCAGAACGCAGTGCGAGTCTCAGTTCGGTCTCGGTTCGATCTTATATTTTTGTTTGAGAATTATTCTTATATGCATGGTTGAACCAAAACTTGATAGGTACAATGGTATTAATAATATCATTGTTTCTCATATAAGAATATTTTTAACAGATTGAGATCAGACTGAAAACCATGGCTGGCACTATGGTGTAAATCCTCGTTGAGATCTTATTACAGTACGGTCGACCAGTCGTGGCCGTGGTAGTTAAGCTTTTTGAGGTTTGCTCATTGTTCATTCGGAAGGAAAATAATCAAAAGTAAAAAAAAATCCTAAAATCAAACTATGCTGGCATCTACAGCAAACTTCAGATTCATTGACCGTACTGTATATGAGTGATTAGCGCCCGCAGAATATTTTCTTGTGATTTTTGATCTTCTTATCGACCGATCAGTTTTACTCGCATTTCTTCAGAGTCGAGATGCATTTAATTTTTACATTACATTTTCATGTCATCAAATAAAATACCCCGCAGTTCACTATCTATTATAGCATCAAATAAAAATATAAAAAATTTAATAATAAAACATAACATAAATATATATGATTAATATATGAATATACATAAATATATGTCTATAACAAAAAACAGGTAATGGAAGAATGTCAAAAAGCCGGACAGATCCGCAACTTGGGCTTGTCTAACTTTAACGAGGAGCAAATAGCGAAAATCATCAAATCCGCTACCACCGTGCCTCAGGTACTGCAAGTCGAGCTCCACGCGTACTTCCAACAAGTCGAACTGAGAAAGTTTTGTTCCGAAAATGATATAATAGTTACTGCGTACGCGCCACTCGGCAGCCCCGGCGCTAAAGATCATTTTGTTAACAAATATAATTATAGGTACGCCTTTATTATGTTTATTATATAATTTATAAGTAAACATTGAATTGATAAAAACAATCAGCTTCACGCTGTATCCCGCACACAGCAGGGTAAGCAGAGGGAACCTAGTGTTAAGACACTCCGTTCCCCATTTTTTGCCGAATTCTGGAGGCACTGCGTGTTGAGTGGCAGAACTCAACGCCGCGCTTAACCTCGACACCAGAGCGAAGAAATGGAAATATAAATTTAAGTAAATATTTCATTTCTTCGAGTGGGGATCGAACCCACAACCAGTCGGTTTTACAGTCACACCTCGTGCCGCTGTGCCACGACTGGCCTCATTGAATTAATTTAGTAATATTTCATTTAAGGCCATCCATAAATTATTTCACACGAAATTCATACATTTTTTACTTCTTCTTCTTCCTTGTCACTAACTGTAATAAGACCGGGGGTTTCTAACTAGTGACATAAAATACTATGCAATTGATATTATTACCTATATAAGATAAAACAGCAGTTTTGACATTATTTTTGTATATTTTAAAATGTTATGTTACAAAATTTTGGACCTCTCTTTTTTTCTCTCTAAGGTGTGATGTAATTTATCGACTACCAAGGGCGTATTTGAGGATAATTCCCAGGGGATTCTTAGTTTTAGTTTTGCACTGATCTCTTTATGTAAAGGTTTCATTTAATTTTTTCAGGCTTAATTTTTTGTTACAAATTTTTTGGTAACATTCTGTGGTGGGCACTGTCCCCGCTCTCCCATTAGTACGCATTACTGAACTCTATGCTGTTTTGACTCTTGATTACCTTGAAAATGCCATAACGATAGTGTATTTGTGATACTTTTGATGCTGGATTATTAAATTTGAGATTATATCGTTTGTTTTTCAGCCCGGATGCATTTCCAGACTTATTGGGCCATCCGGAAGTAAATGAGATAGCTAATAACCATAATAAGACTCCTGCACAGGTTCTGTTACGCTATTTAGTGGAACAAAAAATAGTGGTGATACCCAAAAGCACTAGTGAGAATAGATTAAAGGTAAAGAAAGAGTTTATTTTATAATTGGTCTTGTTAGCACATTGTCTAAAGACTTGGGAACCAATTAATTTGCATTCTACATAAATATACAGATAATAAAAAAAATGATGTAATTTATTTTAAACTAACATTCTTTATTTTAGTGAGATATTCTGTCGCCAACGTACCGTCCAATATTAGAGACATTGCGTGTAGAATGGCGGAACACAATATCGAGCATTGTCTTCTTACCAGAGAGGAAATGAAAATAATGAAGTCCCCGAGTGGGAAAGGAACCGACACTCGTTGCATTTACGGTTACCGCTGCTATGCCACTTCGTATAGTATAATATAATTAGTATTTATTTTGTATTTTTTTTTTAGGAAAATGCTGACATATATGATTTTGAACTTGCTCCTACAGAGTTCAACAGATTACAAAAAATGGATAGAGGCGAAGACGGACGGATTTTCAACTTTTTGTTCTGGAAAGGAGTGGAAAATCATCCCGAATATCCTTTTAAGCATATAGTTTCCCCCAAATAGTTTATTACATGAATATATACTTAAAATATATTATTTGTTGCAATTTATCCCTCACATTGTTCTCATATATTTTTCACTGCCACCCAGCACATGTTATTTAAAAAAGCTATTAAGGCAGTTTAAATTCTAGTCAAACGCTACCTCTTATGTTATATAATTTTTTTATTTTACATACCTATTAACATATAAATTATATTATTTTATTTATTCATTTATTTGTCTTTGCGATTTGTTTTTGCATATGAAACTGTTAGTAACGGTGTAATCTTGTTGCAAAGGAAGTCATTTGATATTGTCATGTTTCTAGTTAAATAAACTACGAATTCTAGGGTTAAAACTCATGTGATAAAAAAAACGTTAGTAGCTTCCACGTATAACGTAATAAGATTTTCTAAAAATCTACCAATAATAGTTTTGAGCTAACTCTAATAAAAAAGACTAAGGACGGCGTTGAGTTCCGTCACTCAACATCCAATGTCTCTAAAATTGGACGCGGCACTAAGTTGCTATGCTTAAAAAGAATTGAAGAATATTGTATTATAGTAAATTAGAAATACACCCATACTTTTAGTAGTTACTTCATTAAGGGCTTAAAGAGGCTCTTAATTATTAAACGCTTAGTAAACCATTCCTATGACTCAAAAAGCAAATGTGATAGTCATCATTATTTTTTCATGATTGTAGTTGAATATGATAAATAAAAACATAAAACAGCCATTTGTTTCATTTCATTTCCTTGAAAATACATTATTATTTGTTATAAAGTTGTTATTAACAAAATTCTTTACGTTTTTTTAAAAAGGGAAAGAATTAAATATTATTTAGAGAAAAAATATTTTGTAACAAGTTTTTTTTTTTGGTGGCAATGTTTTGATAAAATCGAATTGAGTGATAACAAAACTTAATATTCATGAAAAGGATGATAAATAGACTTGCAGGCATCATTTTTTAAATCATATTTATCTCTGCAGTTGTTTAAAAAATAACAAGCTTGAATTGAGCAGAAAAACATATTTATTCATACTAATATAAACTAGTATTAGTCACTAAGGATCCGAAGGTGAACATCTCAAAAAAGAAATATAACCGAGCCTCTAGGTACCTTAGGTGACAAATTGCCAGAACAAAGTCGCATATCGCTAAAATCGGTGAGAAGCTTAAAGACTACCGAAACTGTCCGAAACTTCTCAGTTTTGGGCACTCTCAAAGGCTGCACTTGGCAACTTTAGTCAGTCCTCGCAATTACGCACAGGAAATGACATCTTGGCCATACAATAAAAGAGAAAGCCGATCTCCTGGGCGCTCTCTTTGGCTCAAACTTGACTATGGATGACCGAGCAACAACGCCGCCGACCAACCCGCGGTGCCAGAGCTCAATGCCTGATGTAAAGATCAGAAAAAACGCTGGTAGGCGAGTTCTGTCTTCGTTTCCACATCCACAAGTCGAGTGGACCCGATGGCATCTTTCTTTTAGTTCTCCGTTTCTGTGCTCCTGAGCTAATACGATGCTAACGCGTTTGTTTCGGCACTCTTACTCAGTCGACGTAGTCGCAGACTCGTGGAAGAGCGTTCTTATTCACCCTCTCAAAAGCCATGGAGAACATCATAAATAGCCTGTTTTTGGTTTATTTGAAGGTTCACCGATTGATCAATGACCGTCAATATGGCTTCCGACGTGGTCGTTCGACCGGTGATCTTCTGGTTTACTAAACTGCTGCGGCTATTGAAAGGTTTTCGATTCGATCGAGTGTAGCACGGGGCTTCGCGAAAATTTATGCAAGTGGATCGCCAGCTTTATAACTGGGTACACACTGCTGACGGTTTCTGCCCCGAAGTGCAAAGAAACTGGGAGTCATTGGCAGAACGAGACAGTAAGTACTTCACGCCAAAACACCGATTGGCCCTGTATAGGGCCCAGGTTCGACCTCATTAGAGTACTGTTCTCACCTGGGCTGGTGCACCCCAGTACCAGCTCGAGCCATTTGATCGCATACAACGTAGACCCTTTAAGATCGTGGGAGACCCAATGATCTGTAAGAGGCTTGACGCTTTGCGTAGAGACTTCTCCTCGCTGTGCGTTCTCCACCGCATTTACCGTTGGGAGTGTGTTATTAATCAGAAAATAGAAAAAATGTTGTATGCAAGTCAACTTATCATTTTATTCACGCATAATATAGACATAGACACTAATTAACACATTAATAATTAGACGAGAAAATTCTAGAAACTTCTAAGAAAGTCTATAGAGCATTTTCCTTTGCAAGCGATGTTGTAGCTCGCCTCGCCGTATCATTGTATGTATGACTTTGAGTATTGCCCTCTCAGGATATTTCTGTTTTAGGAAGTCTTGTATGATGGTCTGTTCTGAAACTTGAGAGCCGACAGCGAACCTGCGCTTCAATTGCTTCTCTACACGAGACAGCATCTCGTGATCCTCCTCAGTGGTGAATCCTTCTGCTCCTACAGAATTAAAATACACAATTAGTTTAATATATAATTCATTTATAATATCTAATTAAATGTAGTTTACAAATGGTGGATGGGTTAGGGCGTTTCCGTTTAATTTCTATACCTTATGCCGTACATGATAGTGCATAAGAAGTGTGGTGTTATTGCTGCTAAAGATGTCAACAATTTGTTTGTTAAATATCAAAAAAGATCATGTTAGGTTTTTTAAAGCTTTACGCCACTTATTTTTAAAATTTGATAGTGTTATACCACACTTAGGAAAGAACAATACTTATTTAGAAAAGGTATAAAAAATTGAACGAACGTAGCAGGACTCGAACCTGCGCCTCCTGGAAACCGACCATTTTCTTTGGGTGGCGGAAATTTGTAAAAATCTCCTTACAGAGATGCTACAATATAAATAAGTTGTAACAAGCAGATAAAAATTTCGACGTAGCTTGATGCGTATGGCCACTAAGGTCAGAGCGCCTGGTCGGTCGGAGGAGGCGCGGGTTAGAGTCCCGCTACGTTTTACATACGTATTTTACGCTATTTCTTGCATATAGTAGGCAGAAGGGAGTGTTAAGATACTCTGTTTCCACTGCGTGCTATGTAGCAAAACTCGACGCAGCGTTTAGTCAGTCTTATTATCAGAGCGATAAAATTTAAATAATCCTTTCCCCCGGACAGGAATCGAACCCACTGTCGCGTTAATATGGTCAGATGCTGTGCCATTGTGCGATGAGGACCTTCCAAAACTTATATAGTATCATTTTAAGTGAAAATAAAAACGATGAATTACTAACCAGCCAAACTTCCTGTCATGGCGGCGTCAAGTGTAGACACTTGGAACAAGCGCAGCGCCTCAGTGACGTGCGCTTCCGTTGCAAACGGCTGCAGCTGCATCTTTGCCAATGATTCAGATATACGGATAACTGCTTCTAGTTGTCTGTAAAGTTTAAAAATATAGATCATTTATATTAAATTTATAAGTTATAAAATTATATTGACTTTGTAATGGTTGTCTTTCTAGTTTTACTTATTTAGAAAACGTATAAAAAATTGAACGTAGCGGGACTCGAACCCGCGCCTCCTGGTTCGCGCGACTAAGTTCGGTTCGAGTCCCGCTACGTTCAAATTTTTATACGTTTTCTAAATAAGTATTTTTCTTTCCTAAGTGTGGAATAACACTTTAAAAATGTCAAAAATTTATAGTTTTACTTTCTTATCCATGCTATATACGGCTTTCACGTATAATATAACATGACATAACAAATATAATAGAAAAAAGAGTGTCAACCTCCAAATTAAAACGTAGCAGTAGTGTGGACTCATCCAGCCCTATCAATACAGACGACGATTTAAAAATTAGCAGATCTAAATAAAAAAAAAAGCAATAAAAAGAACAGACAAAAGCAGGGTCGAAAGATGACCGCGCAACATTAATATCCACCAAAACAAAATTTATATTATATAATACATGCTAAAGAGATATATACATAAAATTTGTCTTAGATTTTTCACTTACATTTCATACAATTTATTGTATACGGCTATGCTTACATTCGAGCTATTGTTTTCATAAGTCGTAATGGTTTTAATATGTTACATTCTAAAATTTAAAAAAAATCTTGTTACTGAATGACTGGCAGACAAAGCAAACCTAAAGTTAATGACCATAGGAAGCAGTTATGCATGTATGTTCATTGGGGAGTGTAAACAAGCACTAAAAGCAGATTTCTCAAAAATGATTACAATCACAATGTGTCTTGCAGCAGGGCGTTCTGCGGCGCCTCAGTAGTATGCCAGGAAAAGTTCATCCAAGGCGCGTCCAAACACTTCGCCTTCTATGTCACCAGAGTTGGAGTTTTTTGAGGATGTTGCATTATCCAGTCAATTTATAATTTTTTATGGTATAGATAAGGTAAACGAGCGTACGGGTAACCTGATGGTAAGTGATCA
This sequence comes from Heliconius erato x Heliconius himera, assembly GCA_013421005.1. Classification (NCBI taxonomy): domain Eukaryota; kingdom Metazoa; phylum Arthropoda; class Insecta; order Lepidoptera; family Nymphalidae; genus Heliconius; species Heliconius erato x Heliconius himera. The sequence goes on along the minus strand of JAATLQ010038146.1, from coordinate 66,142 downwards.
TGACCTCGTTCACCACGAGAGAAGCTACACCTGCGTTGCCAGCCTTTAACGTGGAGATAGAAGCACTTTTTAAAGGTACTGTAGTCGAATCAACCTGGAAAGCCATTCCACACTAGTGGAGTGCCACATATCCAGATGGTGTGTATGGTGTTTGAGCATACCTGACAGTGATCGGTATGGGCAGGCGCTTGTCGGCCTGCCTCTCCTGCAACGAGGCGCCGGAGCGCATGAGCACGTAGCGCGCGGCGAGGCGCTCGGCGGCGGCGGCGGACAGGCGCGGGCCGCAGCGCGCCTTGCAGTACGCCGCGTAGCGCCGCACCAGCGCCAGCGGCAGCTCCCCCGCCGTGTCGCGCTCCGGCATCGAGCCGCCCATGTGCACGGATATTATGTGTTTTGCTAATGTCTGTCAATTATGTATATAAACGTTATTATTCAATTGGAATATATAACTTATTATTTTTAGTCAGATGACAAAAAATAAATAAAAATTACTTTCCGAGATCTAAACATTTTATCATTTTAAAAGCATTTCAATTTTTTTTCAAGTTAACATTGTATTCCGCCTATAGCAAGGTAGGCAAAGGCAACCTATCGTTAAGACACCCCATTCCCCACTTTCCACTGAATTTTTGAAGGCATTGCGTGTTGAGTGGTAGAACTCAACGTAGGATTTTTGCCTTGGTGCAAGACCGAAGAAATCAAATATTAATAAATAATAATTCATTCCTCTGAATGGTGATTGGATCTGACTGTAGCTGTCGCGTTACAATCACAACCTTGTGCTTCTGCGCCACAATAGCCTCGATCGAAACATAATAACCAATAGCACAAATTCCAGCCAATTTTTTTTGCTATATTATCATATACACTTCTTTTTATTGACATAACTTTTTTATTTATAAATGATTGAAATAAAACAAATATTTAATGTGGGGAAGGGAAGTTTTCCAAAGTACAATAGTGAAAATTGCATTTAAATCAGTTAAGCTGTTTTTGAGATAAACATAAACAAAGACACACAAACAAACAAAAATTTCAAAATCATTCTTTTGGGGTCTATTACTTTGTTAAATGCCCCCAAAACATAATATATAGATAGAAAAAAACTCAAATTTCATTGAAACAATTGTAATGCTGACAATAGTTTCAACCCTGTTATAGACTAGAATTTCAATTGAATATGATTTTTTTGTTGCCTGACCGTAAAAGCGATAGCTTGGTAATCCCTAATAGGCGTAACTGGTACTACGTACTACACATGACAATTATAATTTATTTTTTTTATCACTTGACTAAAAATAATAACATATATATTCCAATTTTAAAATTGTAAGCGCAGCGTTAAAATCCACTACTCGATGCGTAATATCAAGAAAATAGAGAAACGGAATGCCTTAAATTATGTACCCTTGGCCGACTCTTCTACATACGGGATACATATGTATTAAACTAACAAAAAAAAAAAGTGTTAGCAACAAATAACTCACAATATCTCTATTTTGATCGTGTTCATCTTTCACAATAAAGATCATGTCAAATCTTGAGAGGATAGTGGGCATAAAGTCGATGTTGTCCTCCGCCTTGGTGTCGTCCCACCTACCAAAGACTGAGTTGGCGGCGGCTAACACGGAACAGCGTGAGTTCAATGTTGTTGTTATTCCAGCCTATAAAAAATCGAATATTTACAACATTTTATGACATTTTACTATAATGGGACCGTGGCGCTGAGAAACAACTGCGACGATTGTAGGTTCGATTGGTCGGGTTCGGCAGTGAGTTCCCCAACTTAACTCAACGCAATATCTAGAAAGTTAAAACGTGAGTGGGGAATGTCTTAGCACTAGGTTCCCCCAGCCTACCTTGCCATATATGGGATACAGAGTAAAGCTAATAAATAAAAAAATTACGTAATATTTTTTTTTGAAAAACAAAATATTATTTTGTGATTTTATTTATTTAATCAAATAAAAATATATCGTTAAATATTTAAATATAAAGTACAAATACGACATTGATGCACCAAGTAAGTAGTATAAAGTATTTTGGTCTACCTTAGCAATAGATATGGTCTGCTGCTCCATAGCCTCGTGTATAGCGACCCGGTCGTCCTCCCTCATCTTGTCGAACTCGTCGATGCACACCACGCCGCCGTCAGCTAGGACCATCGCACCGCCCTCCATTACGAAGTTGCGCTGTAGTTTATAATACATTTTTACAATTATATGAGGCCAGTCGTGGCGCAGCGGCACGAGGTGTGACTGTAAAACCGACTGGTTGTGGGTTCAATCCCCACTCGAGGAGATGAAATATTTACTTAAATTTATATTTCCATTTTTTCGCTCTGGTGTCGAGGTTAAGCGCGGCGTTGAGTTCTGCCACTCAACACGCAATACCTCCAGAATTCGGCAGAAAGTGGGGAACGGAGTGTCTTAACACAAGATTCCCTCTGCCTACACTGCTGTGTGCGGGATACAGCGTGAAGCTGATTTTATTTTAAAGGTTGTCGTGGTGCAGCGTCCGACTAAACGAGGAGCCTTACCTTAGAGAAACTTTAATGAGGACCGAAGTGTCTTGACACTAAGATCCCAGGTTCTCTGACTATCCTGCTTAGTGACTGATGCAGCATGCAGATAAAAAAAAAATATTTTGGGAATTGGGTTACTGGATTGCATTATAGTCATTGTAAACTCAATATTTTTTATAAACGTGGCCGTTATGAGTTTCATTTCGAATAAATAATTTTCATGTCCTTGTTCTGAATAAATGGGACAGTTACTACCGTCACACACGTGTATGTTTTAAAAAAATCAGCGAAAAAATGAAGATCAGAGTGTCTTAGCACTAAGTTACCTCTGTTTACCCGGCTACATACGGAATACACGGACTGTACAAGATAAAAAAACAAATACAGGTAACATATACTTACACTGCCAGGGTCTCTAATGACGGACGCAGTGAGACCAGCTGCACTGGATCCCTTTCCCGAAGTGTACACTCCAACTGGAGCAACCTTCTCCACAAACTTCAGGAGCTGTGACTTGGCCGTACCAGGATCTCCTAGCAGCAGGATATTGATATCTCCTCTCCGTGTCAGACCGTCTGGTAAACGTTTTCTTGACCCTAGTTGTTAAATATTTAATATTATTAAAATATAGTAATGGAATACCATATTAGTCAGTCGGGAGGCCAGTGAGGCCACAAAGTGTGACCCTAAAATCAACTGATTGTGGGGGATCGAACCCACTCGAGGAAATAAAATATTTACTTAAATTTATATTTTCATTTATTCGCTCTTGTGTCGAGGCAAGCGCGTTGTTGAGTTTCGCCACTCAACACGCAATGCCTCCCGAATACGGCAAAAAGTGGAGAATGGAGTGTCTTAACATTAGGTTCCCTCTGCCTACCTATTGCTGCCTTTTTATTTTTACTCCATATTGAGGATAGAAAAATATTTAAAAAATATTATAAATAATTTATGCAGACGAACTTTCTTGGATATGATCTAACAATCTTGAATATAAAAAAAACATTACTCATACATTCTTAGCAATAATATTTGGGTAAAAAATAATAATAATACATACAAACCTCCAAACAACAAACACGCAATGGCTTTCTTCATATCAACGGCACCAAACACACTAGGTGCTATAGATTTCGACAGCCTCTCGTAAATATCTGGTGATGCCGCAAGTCTCCTGAACTGTTCCTCCTCGTCGGACGTGAAGGGGCTCAGCCCACCCGTGACTCCTTCATCAGCCGTCAGTCCTACTGCTCGGAGGTATGAGGAACGGACACCTACGGAACCTTTGTCACGGTTGTCCCTCTGTTAAGTGAGTTTTCGTTGAATATTATGGCATTTTTTTCTTCTTCATTTATGTATGTATTTACATTTTACAGTTTAAACTTAACTTCACATAGGAGTGTAAGGGAACGTAGTGTTAAGATAATTCGTTCCACATCCACACACGCTAGACTAAGCGCGATTTGCGTGTCTTAACACTAGGTTTCCTCTGAACACACTGATCATATATCATCAGTACACAGCGTTAAGCTTAAAAATATTAATTACTTACCCCAGTCTTAGCAATTTTCTTAATAGAGTATATGCCCAACACTGTAACCCTTGCTCCAGGGGCCACTCTCTCGCAGAGCATGCGTTCACAGTACACCGTGAGATGTCTTGGCATTTCTCCTTGAGGTATATTTTCTGGTGCTTCTTGTAGTTTGAGAACCTTGTGTTTTACATATACATACATTAATATTTTTAAAGCGTTATAACTTGATGTTGGATTTTATGCATTTGCATATGGAAATGTATATAATTCTATTTTAGTTGAGTTATTGCATATTTTGGTACCTTTTCGTTGATATTTTTTATTTTCATTATTTCAGTAGTTACGTGTACACGAAAACGTGTTAGGCATATTGTATAACGACAGACACGTATACACATACACGTAACTACTGAAATTATATGCAGTTTTGTATAAAAAAATGTGGTCTCGAGGGTATAAAGAAAATTGATGCGTTTATCAACGACATTGGAACAATTATAATAAGTATATTTTTGGGCATTTTTATAGTGCATATAATGCTATGTCTAGTTATTACATATTTAAGGTCTGTATTTATAAACTGCTCTCCACTCTGACATCAATAATTTTTTTTTTAAATATGCAAAAATTTTAATGAATGTAGTCCATAATCTTAAGAAGCAAACTGAATGAGGTAGCAGGAATTTGTGTAAATCTCCCTACAGAGATGCTAACATGATAAATAAGTTTTAACAGGTATATCAATTTTTCAACATAATGTATGGCTTAGTGGTTAGAGCATTTGTATGGTTTTCAAGAAGCACAGGTGTAAGTCTCACTGTTTAATTATTTATATTTAAAAAAAAAAAGATTAATATAGATAGTTTCATAACTAATAGTAAAGCTTGTTAATTTTTATATGTATTTATTTTTATTGAACTGTACCTGATAGTCTATGCATTTGCATTTGTCTGGTACAATGAAGTATGGATCAAGAGGACATTTAGGCCTTCCAGCTTGTTCTCTGAAATAAAGTTTTAAGAGTAAGTAATTAAAAAATAGCTTACACACAATTGAACTTGTTAAGTTGAAGCAAATAAAAATCATTTAACAGGAAGTACAATTTATACCTTATGTTACTAATTATTGCATTTGTTTTTATTTGAAAGGTCTCATTTCATTGTATAAATATTCTGCATATCTGATATAACTCTATAGTTAAAACTTACTTTGAATTTGAGGCCAGTCGTGGCTTAGCAGCACGAGGAGATGAAATATTTATTTAAATGTATATTTCGATTTCTTAACTCTGGTGTTGAGGCTAAGCGCGGCATTGAGTTCTGCCACTCAACACGCAATGCCTCCAGAATTCGGCAGAAAGTGTGGAACGGAGTGTCTTAACACTAGGTTCCCTCTGTCTACCCTGCTGTGTGCGGGATACAGCATGAAGCTGATTTAATTTTTTTTTATTTAAAACTTACGTGTTACATTTTCTTGGCATCACATAACCCTCCAAGCCAGGCTTTACTGGTAAATTGGGAATGACATTTCGACAAGATCTGCATTGAATTGATATCTTTGTGGCTTTTGCTTTGATGCCTGACGCTGATATCACAATTCCTGGTATCTTCACTAGTCTTGACACAGTTTCAGACTATTAAATAACAGGAATAATTTTATAAGCATGTTTACATAAAATATACTACTGTACTGAGGCCAGTCGTAGCGCAGCAGCACGAAGTGTGACTGTAAAACCGACTGGTTGTGCGTTCGATCCCCACTCGAGGAGATGAAATATTTACTTAAATTTATATTTCCATTTCTTCGCTCTGGTGTCGAGGTTAAGCGCGACGTTGAGTTCTGCCACTCAACACGCAACGCCTCCAGAATTCGGCAGAAAGTGGGGAACGGAGTGTCTTAACACTAGGTTCCCTCTGCCTACCCTGCTGTGTGCGGGATACAGCGTGAAGCTGATTTTTACTACAGTACTATCTTACTAATATATGGCACTTGGATAGATCAAAACATTCAATAATCCGGGATCCTTTGAATATAACTCTCAGAAATATGCAAGATAAAAGCCTTTTAAGCAAGGATAAGTTTAATTTTTTTTTAACACAACAAAATTTTTTTTTGCAGCCAGACAGGTTACTTAATTTTAAGTCACTAGTTCACTACTTAATGCTGAATTGTCGAGACGGTTGGAGTGTTGGGTGGTGGAACTCTCTGCCTCAATACTAGAGCGAAGAAATGACAATAATAATAAATAATAGTTCATTCCCCTGAGCAGGCACCGTATTCACAACTACTGCATTTCGTACACACCCTCATGCCACTGTACAATGACAGCCTCACATTAAAATTAAATTAAGGGTTATTTTAAAGCCATGTAATTAAGCAATAGTGAGATATGTTACTGTAATAAAAACTCCTGTAGGATTTGTATTAGTGAGATTTTAATGTATATGCAAAAAAAAACATTACAAGATATTTCTTTACCTTAAGTTCTCTCAAATTAGAGGCATGAGCATCTGATAATAGGAGCACTTGTATATCTTCTACCTTTTCCTCACCTTCAGGTCTTGGAGCAGTTAGTTCATCTGCTAACTGGAAGAAAGTAGTAAAAATAATTATAATACATGTTGTTATGATACAATATAGAACTTATTCTATATTTTTTCATATGTAGACTTTTTATTTTTTAAGTTTTACACAGTATCTTGTAGACAGGTGAGGTGAGGTGAATGGGAGAGGTACCTAGAGTGGTTTAAATAAGCACATTATTAAGTTTTAAAATCGATTGCATCGCAATCGATCGAAGCATTAAAACCCTGGCACCTATTGAAGTAATTTATTTCTGCTGCCTTCCAATAAGCAGTAAACATATTCTACATATAGGATAGGTAGGGAAAAAATAAAAGGATGAAGATAAAATAATCAATACATATATAATCAATGAATAAAAGATTAAGCAAATATAGTATATGTTTTACTTACATCCTTGGCAGCTTCTTCCAATATAGGTAAATGTTCAGCAGGTTTCTTGTAAAGTTTTTCAGCTAAAACTTCATCAAAACTTGAAAGATCCTCAATATGTATTTCTACCCAGTACTGACGTAAATTATAGTTCCGTTTTAGAGCATCCCTTAAAATTATAAATACCTTAATATGCTTGGTCAATTTATTTTATTTATATATTATTATTTAACAATATTAAGAACTGTTGTATATTATATTAATATAATAATATAAGACTCACCTATATTTATAGTTAAAGTTTCCGGTATGAAACTGTCTTATAAACTCTTTAAACTTTTTCTTAACTGCTTGAAGGTTAATTTGATCTTGAGATTCATTTTCTTCCACGCCAAAATTGTCCGAAAAAAACACACCGGGATCGTCAAATCCTTCCATACTTAGGTTTTAAAATAAGCTAAAATAGGTTTAATATTTCTTATTTCAACTTCAAAATTAATTTAAATTTGGGAATGAAAGCGTTTACAAATACTGTATGGTATGGGTTCTTTGATTACGGCGTTTCGAAAAAAAATACTGTTGTGAAAACTTCACTTGTTTGGCGCGAAAAGTGCCAAATTGACATTTTAATTATTATTGCAGCAGTTGCCATATTTTAATACCTATTCATTTAGCACGCAGTAGTTGCCATATTTAGATCCTACAAACATGAAAATAAAACGGTATGTAGCTTAGTCTTTTCTGAGTATTTAATATATTAATTTTTAATATTATAATTGAAAGAAAGTGATTTCTTAAATGTTTACCATAATACACAATGACTAGTACTAATCAAACGCAAAGTAAACTGTAAGTTTAAAATACTTTAACTTATACAATTATAAAATTTTATATTACGCGAACGAAGCGACTGAATATAAAGGAAAAAGTATAAATTATTGTTTAATTCCTTACAAATATAAAAATTCTGTAAACCAATAAAAACAATCCAAATTTAAACATCGAAAGAAGTTGCTATGCAACATAATAACATAAAAATCGTAAAAATGAAAGTATTATCTAATGCAAGATAATTAATTATACCAATGCAAGAAAAACAAATAATATTTTTATTATAAAAATCTTTAATTATGAGAAAGTAATATATTAATTTTAATTTATTATAACTGAAAAGTTGATAAAAAAATGGGTGATGTAAGTATCAAGGAAACTTAACAAATACAATTTCTATTTTATATAGAAAATTTAATTATTTCATCGTTGATCAAGTACAATTTTTTATTTACATCAACTATTTGATGTAAATCGAAAAAAATATATTATCCTTACTTAAGCTGGAAAATATACATATTTTTGTAGAAAGAAGATGTTGATACGCGCTTAGAGTTTATGAGTGAATATATTTTGAAGTCCCTCAAACAAAAAATTGAGAAATGGACCAAGTTTATTACAGGAGATGAAAGGGTAATTGTTACAATTTTTTTATCTTTATCGAGTTTAAGTAACCATATTTGCGAATAGATGCGGATTCATGATTGCGTATGTTTCAAAATTCTAAAATGTAAAAATTAGATAAATAATAAAATACTGATTAACTAGTTATGATATTTATGTCATTATATATAAAATTAATAGCTGTATTTTTCAATTCAAAAACGGCTGGACCTGTTTGGTAGATTTTTTTATACATTTCAATAAGTTCCTAGATGGCTTGTAAATATAATTAGACTGTATAGGAAACACTGTATTCGCTGCATATCGTAGTAGAACATCTAAACTATTGGGAATCAGGAAATAACACATCTACAACATTTATTACGCACGATGAGCGTACTTTGGTGCTTAATCACTAAAGAATTACTAATAGAGTTTTAATAGACCGACTAAGCTATAAAAGATGGATATTACAGCTTTACAAAATATACAAAAAATGAAAGTTAGGAATATCTGAAGTAGAGTTCTAATATACCAGTTAAACTATAAGAAGATTTAACTGTACTTTAATCTGATTAGTATTTTTTGTCATTGTTTAAAATAATCACTTCATAATTTGCGATGACAAGCAGCTATACTGCATTCCTCTAAAGCACTGGTTCCGAACCAGTGGTCTGCGCCTAAATATGGTCCGCGAACAATTTTAATTTTATGACGGGTTGGTGAGGCGAAGTTTCTGTTTGATTATTACAGTTAATTTTTATTATACCTACATGCATATTGGTCCCTGCTACTAAGAATGATATAAAAGTGGTCCTTGATCAACAAAAGGTTGAAAACCCCTGCTCTAAGGATATTTTTAAGTTAAATTTTATTATTCTCTTCCAATATATTAGTTCGCAAAACTTAACTATCTTATGTATATTTTTTCAGCATATTTTGTTCAGATTTTTTGATATGCCGAAATATGATCTTATTGTATTTCGTATGAACACAGCGGGACTGTTAACATGTGCTACAGAGTTTCCCCCTATCAGTAGGGGAAAAATGATTTACTTCCTGCGAAATTTCCATGAAAAGATAAAACAAACTAATTTTCGTAAGGTGTAGTATGCTTTTTGCTCAATATTTATGATATTTTCAATCCGATTAGCACCCTTTGCGAGGGTCTAGTTAATCGACGTCAAGAATCATAGTAGACTGACATAGTAAATATCGGCTTCAATACGAATCAGGTTTTTTCGCCACTTTATATTTATAACTAATTACATAATTTATAATTTTTTGCACATATCAATTTAAGGTGGAATTTGTAACCTTATTATTATACAGTTAAGAATATTTCTGTGTGAGCCCGTTGTGAAGCAGTCAGCGTTTGACTCGAATGCGATCGTTGTGAGTTCTATTCTTAATCGGGGGAATGAATTATTTTCCTTGCTCTGGTTACATGCCATTTGCAAGCAATATCTTGAAAATCGGAAAAGCGGGGAACGGAGTATCTTAAGACTACGTTCCATAGATACAGCGTGAAACTAAAAAGAAAAAAAATATATTTTGAAATACATTTATTTTCTATTTCTTTATTATCCCACCAGTGTTGTTAATTTTAACCTAATCTGATATGTTGTAGGCTCTTACTATTGGTGAAATGTCTGGAAATGTCCTTATGGATCTGAGCGTAATGGCCGATGAGGTAATCGGCCCTTTGCTCTGTAATCCAGAAAATCAAAAGGGATGGCCCAAAATTGTGAAGAATGATATGAAGAGACATGTGAATGAATTGAGAAATTTAATGCATCAGGTGAGGTCCGACATATTTAAGAAAAATGTGTTTAAAATTTTAAAAAAATTGTAATTAATTATGATATTGTATAGTTAAAAGGAGAAATGTCGAGTCAAGTAATGCTTGCGATGCCTGAGGGCGTAGAAAATATATTCCACGCCGAAGCTAGATTGAAGGAAAGGTATATTTTATTACACTTATATTGATTGTATTTTAATTTTCTTTTTTTCATACACATTATTATAAACAATACATTACGATAATTTCAGCGATTCTGAAGACGTTGATTTATTTTTAAAAACAAACATTGAGGGAGCCATAATCAAATGGGCGCAGCAAGTTCACGATCTCATACAAGAAGATTCGTACATAGGTGAGATATCATTTAGGAAATCAATAATTTGGAAGAAATATAACTAATCTATGATTTTTAATTTTCTATTTAATAATGATAAAAATATTATTTTAGTTCTTTATTTTTCAAACAAATACTTTTCAATAACATTCCAAATCGTAATGCAAGGGCACTCCTCATCTTGGTCTTGTATATCTTTATTTTCCTTCTTCAGCATTCAAAAGAACCAAGTTTCCATTACCCAACGCGGATATAGAGTTCTACGCGCATAGATTGCGTAATTTAGAAGGGATATACTCTCAGCTGCGGGACCCGCGGGTGAAGCGTATGGCGCACTACTTGGAGGCGACTCGTAGCGTCTACCTCGCGTGCTTCAAATCCATGCTTACTAATGTTGTAGCTGGTGAGATTTTTGTAACTCCTTAGAAACTTCATTAGGATTTATGTTTAAATGTAAATGACTAGAGCAGTGATTCTCAACCTTTTTTTGTTAAATTAATTTAAATTAGCTTCACGCTGTATCCCGCACACAGCAGGGTAGGCAAAGGGAACCTAGTGTTAAGACACTCCGTTCCCCACTTTCTGCCGAATTCTGGAGGCATTGCGTGTTGAGTGGCAGAACTCAACGCCGTGCGACACCAGAGCGAAGAAATGGAAATATAAATTTAAGTAAATATTTCATCTCCTCGAGTGGGGATCGAATCCACAACCAGTCGGTTTTGCAGTCACACCTCGTGCCGCTGCGTCACGACCGGCCTCAAACCTTTTTTTGTTGCGGCACATATTTAACGATTTCAAAATTTGGCGGCACACAAAGAGAAATTATTTACTACAACACACTGCATAAATAGTTTATGACAAAAATTTTAAATATACGAATATTTTTTTTTGTGGATTTAAATATATATTTATGTTAAAAAAAATCTCTTTTTAAATGCTATAATTTAATCATATTAACATTATAATATATTTGCAAAATTTGGCGGCACACAAAAGTCCCGCGACACAGTGGTTGAGAATCACTGGACTAGAGTATGAGTTATGATAAATGACAATTTGTAAGTGCCAAAGAGTACGCTGGCGGAAGAACCCTTCAAGCCTAAGCCTTCCTCGATAAATGGATTATTAAATATGAAAGGATGTTTCACCACGAACCAATAGTTTAGTACCATAGATTGTTCTTATATATTACCTACAGGTACATATAGGTAATCGCGTCATTGAGCATTATGGGAGGTCCGACTCAGCATGATGAACGTGAGTTCGATGTCCCTCGAGGAATAGTATAAATTACGTACATATAAATATTTTTTAAACATTTTTAAAGTGTTATTCCACACTTAGGAAAGAAAAATACTTGTACTTCTAAATAAGTATTTTACGTGCATATATTCTATATTCTATATTATCTATTAACACTATTATTAATTGATTGTTAATTGTGATTTTCACACATACAAATATTAATTGTTAATATTTAAATTATGCAATAAAAAATTTTCCAACTCAGCTCTAGTTTTGTTTCCAAATTTCAATAAATGGATTAATAGAATATTTTACTTCACTTTCAGCTATTGTGGAATGTAGAGATATTTATGTATACCAAAAGCCCTTGATACCGCATTTTGAGACCTTCGAAGGTACAGATTTTTCTGATGCTAAATCTCTCATTAGACCAATGTTTCATTGTATCGGAATGCTGTGGGGTAATTCACGATATTTTTGTAACGTGGAAAAATTGATACGTAAGTCGATAGTTACTTTAATTTTTACACAAGTAGATAATTTTATTTCGTATTTTCCCAAATAAGTTCTGCTTTGTGTTTTGTTCTGTGTGATTATTTGTAAATAGTAAGATTTGCACCATAAACTATACATACAAATATGCCATGACTCTGGTTAAGAAGACAAAGCACGGCGTTAAGTTCCGCTTTCAACACACAAAGAATAGAAAATTGGTAGGAAAGTAGGAAATAGCGTTTCTCAACACTACATTTCCTCTATGTAGCGGAGATATGCATATGGAATATGGCGAGAAGGTGAAGAAATAGTAACTATTTATACTTAGGTATTTCATATTTTTATGTATGCTCTTTTTGTATAATAATAATTGGTTAAAAATATCTGCTTCACGCTATATCCTGCACACAGCAGGGTAGGCAGAGTGAACCTAGTGTTAAGACACTCCGTTCCCCACTTTATGATTTAAAAATATAATATGCTTTCAGCACTATTACGTGAAGTCTGTAACTTAGTGATTCAGCAATGCACCATTTCTATCGACCCCTCGGCGATATTTCAAGGTGACGCCGATGAACAGTTATTGAAACTTAGGAAGGCTATGGGCATTTTGAATCATTTCATGTAAGTTTTAAATTAATTCCAGTGGACTTTTTTGCTGAAATCTTTTATATTCAGTAAAAATTTAAAAGTGAAATTTATTTTAAATTTTGTACAATTTTATATATTTTGACATATATGTGTCAACCATCCCTTTACGGGAACAGCATATCGGGTGAAATATTTCAAACCCATACCTAAAAAAATTAATCAAGATACCTCAACGGTTTAGAGCTAGGATTTTTTTTTCATTTTATGATGTTTATCAATAACGTAAACACGTACTACTACAAAAAAATTACTAAAGGTGAATTAACTTTGAACTTTGCCGCCAAACCATAATTTTATTATTTATTTTGTTTAAAAAAATCACTTTCATTTTTGGCATTTTTTTAAATTGTATTAGACTTTTATAAAGTAGTTGAAACTGTGATTTCATTTAAAGTGGTGCTGACACTTCCACTCTGTATAAAAATAAATAATCTAAAAAATATTTTATAACATCAAGCACAAACATTATATACTTTGTCAAAATGAGAATAATCCTTTAAATTGAAAAAGATAGTTACCATAGTCAGTAGGTACTATTAGATACTATTGAGTAGAAAAAGGGACCGAAGGACGCGATTCTAGATTATATTATTTAAATATAAAATTATATACGGGATTTTCTTTTAGAAATAAAGACAAAACTTAAATTTTCACAAGAAAAAACTAACTAAGTTGTAGTAATCTTTACTTCAGTATAGTATATCATTAGGCTATTTCGTACAGTACCTACATAATTTTGTATTACATTTTTCAATAACTATAGAGGTGCTTTTTGTGGTGGATGCTTAAACTACTACAATGCCTTGTGTGTATTTCTAAAACGCCAATTAATACATAGTCGATCCTAGCATGTATTTTTAATAAATAAATATATTCCCATTAAATATTCAAAATATAAATATAATACCGATGAGGCCGGTCGTGGCGCAGCGGCACGAGGTGTGACTGCAAAAACCGACTGGTTGTGGGTTCGATCCCCACTCGAAGAGATGAAATATTTACTTAAATTTATATTTCCATTTCTTCGCTCTGGTGTCGAGGTTAAGCGCGGCGTTGAGTTCTGCCACTCAACACGCAATGCCTTCAGAATTCGGCAGAAAGTGGGGAGCGGAGTGTCTTAACACTAGGTTCCCTCTGCCTACCCTGCTATGTGCGGGATACAGCGTGAAGCTAATTTAATTTAATTTTTTTTTTTTATAAATATAATAGTCATGAAATGTTTTTGTCTTAGAGAAACATATGAAATGAACCGTGACAAAGTGCACACGTTTTTCCCCGGTGGTGTGATGCCGGTGCACTGGTCCTTCGACTTTGACAGAGTTTTCATGCGTTTTAACACATATATGAAGAGACTCAGAATGATTGAAGAGATCGTTGAAGCTACTGTTGAAATATTGAAATTGGAAAAGGTGGAATTTTCTGGGCTGAGGGGGAAGATATTGAGTACGGAATGTATAAAGGTAAGGATCATAAATTAATATAAAATAAATTAACATTTTACGTTCGATGTTTGATTAAATAAGGTTAAGAGAATGTTCCATTTATATTTTCACGAGATTTTTGTACGAGAGACTCTGTTTAAGCATTTATCTAATAACTAAAAAGGAATAAAACTAATATTCAGATATTTTTCAAATCTTTTACTCAAATTCTCTCGCGGGTATTTTAAAATGTTACTAAATTATTTAAAAAAATACAGGTTTTAGACGAATATACGATAATATATCAACACCTTGGCAATATTACGTACGATCCAGCGGATCCTGAAGATCCAAAATTTTTTGCCGACTACGATAAACATATGGGCGTGCTAGAGGATGTTGATCGACGACTTGCTTCATTATTCTCACAAGGCCTTGACGAATGCAACGATTTGGAACATTTCTATAAGGTATTGTTCGCACTGGAATGACATTATGTAGAGTAACGCCCAATATTAATAATCTATCTCCTACGTCAATCTTCGATTGTTCCATATATCTATCCTATCTAGAGATTGGATAGATGTATGGAACAATCGAAGGTTGACGTAGGAGATAGATTATTAATATTGGGCGTAAGTATACATGGTGTAACGCGATCGACGGATCAACGTTTGTCTTTGGGTAGAGGACTAAGTCCTCAAGATATACCATGTAGAATAATCTCAACCTAGCTCAATAGACATTATTCTGCATAAATACCGGTAGTTTTTAAAATTACTTCTGCAAAAAAAATCACAAGTATTTTTTTTCGGTACAGTCCTTTTTTAAGTTTTTGATAAAATTTATCTTATTGAGATCTTACCCACTATTGAGCTAGGTTGAGAAAATAATCACCAGCGCAGACCCAACGATTGGACTGCATTTGCGAATTTTGTGCAATTATCCGATTTTCGAAAAAATCACAAATTCTCAAATATCTGCTGAACCTCTGATAGTCGGGGAACATACGTGGGGTTGAAATGGATAGGTGCTGAGGTCCTCTACTCATAGACAACCCTTGATACGTTGATCGCGTTACACCTGTATACAGAATTTCATTAATCGAATCTCATTCGATCCCATCCAGAATAAATATTTATTCTGAATGGATCCTTAACCAGTGCTGGCACCCACAAGGTGGCATGATGTATCCTATTTTAAATAGTTGTCAATTCCATTTCTTATAAAATGAATACTCTTCATTCTACCGCAAAAGTTATTATAAATTTAATACCATCGAAATAGGAGTAAATTTGGGCTCATGACAAATGCTTCCAAAATCAATCAATTTTAGTCAATTTTAGTTAGTTAGTAAATAAATAACTTTTGCCTATCACATTATTTTCTTAATTTTAAATTATGTATCATTATCGTTTTTGTCCCAATATCCGAATAAGACTTAAATATATAATATTTTCAGTTTTTCCAAATAGTTGGAGATTTATATCACCGACCTATAATACAAAACGAATTAAAACCAAAAGTTGCAAAACTGCTAGATTTTATGCATTCAAATTTGGATTCCGTTAAAGCAATATTTGATGAAGAAATAGCGGTAAGTGAACTTTAGATATAAGAAAAATAAATAACTTTAATAATTCACCTATATTCAACTATATTTTTTTATATAAAAAGTAAAGAGTAGGATAGAGAAAAAAAAATATACGTGCACATTGCGGGATAATAACTTAGTTCTCTTTTTTCTGGTCAATTTTCGAGACATTGCGTGTTGAGTGGTGGTGGTTTCCTACGAGAGCGAAAAAATGAAAATAATTCATTCCCCTCAGGTAGAAACGAAACCACACTGCTTTTTTGTAAGTATAAATTCTGGTGTGTGTGTTAAACACCGTGTAAAACCTATTTTTTTTAAACGACATGTAAATTAATATGTAGAAATGGAACCCAAAAGGAGCAGAAAGACCGATGGTAGATCCGTACCTGCCTCCAATGAGTGGCATAATTTGGTGGGTTCATAAATTGAGACGAAGAATTCAGGCTCCTATGGAAGACTTTATTTTGTTTGAGGATCCGTAAGCATTTTTTAATTATATTTATATGCATACTCTTTCGATGGATTAGACATAACTCGCATTTCTTATCTTTTTTTAGAATTTCACGCTGTATTCCGCATACAGCAGAGTAGGCAGAGGGAACCTGAGTATTAAGACATTTGTTTTCCATTTTCCGCCTAATCTTCAAGACTTTGCGTCTTGAGTGGTCGACCTCAACGCCACGCTTTACCTTGTTACTACAGCGAAGAAATTAAAATATTAATAAATAATAATTCATTTCCCCGAGTGGGAATCGAATTCACAACATTGACATGTTTGTGCCACGCCGCCATGACGGCTTCACTTTTTTATTTACTAAATTAAAATAAAATTAATGACGTCTAAATTCATGAAATTAACAACCTGACTATGCTCTCTCTGCACAAAACCTGGAAATTTGAATTTGAAAAATCCGGAAAATTTTACCAATGGATTGCGTCAGTTTATTAGAAATATTTATGGGTTATATATGATCGCTGTGTTACTAAAGGCTCGAAACTTAACTGTATGTATTTGAAATTTTTAGAATAACTGAATGTGAGAATGCATTATATTTAAAGCAAAAACATAACGAGATGCTCACTTATTTGAACCAACTTGAAGACAGACAATTTAAACAGTGGTGTGCAACCGTGCCTGGTATTTGTAAAATGCACTTGGCCAAAAGTCTTATTTACAGAGACCCACCATTCGTTAGGAATAATTTTAGTCCTGAAGTAAGTATATTTTCTCTAAAAAATAAGTATAATTTATTTTACTAATCTTTTTTATACGAAGATTATAATTGTCTTTTAATATTAATCGTAATTATGTTCAGTTGGTGATGTTGTTACGTGAAATTCGATATTTGAAATATTTGGAAAAGCAAGGTATTCCACAAGATGGGTTAGAGTTGTATGCGAGGAATGAAAAATTACAGGTTTGTGTGTTTTGGTCTTTATTTTTATTTTTGGATGTTATAATTTAAATTATTCTTTTATAAATTTAATATACACTCATAAAAGTAGACGATTTAGCACTGTTTTCTATTTGTAGTATGATATGAATCGCTTGAACCGCGCTATTGCTTGGTACAACGCTATCCGAGAAGGTAGCCATGAAACCGAAGTGGCACTCATAGAAAAGGAAATATCTGCTATTGACCATCTTCTCGGAAGAGGAGTCGAGGAACTTACGTGGAATGATGATTGTAAATTTATTTAGATAATATTTATTATGTTAGCGATTGGTTTCTGGCTTACACGCATTTCTTTAAACTGGACAGTAATATTTTTCAATTTTGAAATATTATTTCACACTTGCAAAAGAAAAATAAATACTTTTTATAAAACGAATAAATGTCTTATTTGTGGAAAATATAAAATTGATTGTTATCTCTGGAAACACAATAAAAATGTCTCATTGAACGATAGTTCTAAATATTACCGATATCGATGAATATTATAATTAGTAAGTAGCCTTCTCTTAATGGCCACGTTTACGTGTTTCTAGTTACGGAATGGATGGCTGAAGTGTATGCAGCAATAAATACTTTACAAGAGCGAGTTTTAACAGCGCAGAATAACGTGAAACGAGGCTTGTCTAACATCGCTGCTTGGGGAGACAAGCCGCTGCACAATCGCAAGGTGAATCCTGAGAAGCTTGAATTGCTTGCAGTTAATGAAAGGAAATCAAGACTGATGGTCAGGTGGGTTTTAAATTGTTACGTCAAAAATTTATAATTTAAAAAGAAACGTATACCTAGTAATTATATTTTCTTTTACCTTCTCATTGTATCCCGTATGTGCATATGCAGAGGGGACCTGGGAACCTAGTGATAATACAATACCTTCCCACTAAGACATTTTCGTTTCCCATTTTACGTCTTATTCTGAGGGAATATTACTTCGAGTGTGAAGCTCAACGCCGCGCTGTTTCTCGTCATCAGAGCGTGGAACGACTGGCCTACCACCTACCTAGTACCTACGTAATTTCAAAATTTTGATGATAATGCTGCAATGCAATTAAATATTTTAATAATTAAAATATTTAATTTTTTTTCAGACGTCATAATATCTTATTAAGCTTCGCTGAATTTCAACAAATATTGAAGGACAACTATAACTTATTTTTCAATATAAAAGAAGAAGAAGAGGTATGTGATGATAGCCTATAAAATATTATACTTTCATATTTATAATAGTCCATAAGAAGTGAACGTATAAATAACAGAACTTAAAGGACTACACTTCTTATGGTGTTATAGTAAATAATAAAAAAATGCGTCTATTCTTATGGATTGGACCAAATAAGAATTTAAAAAGTACCAAATTTTGTTATTAAAATCAAATATACTAATGCGTATATATAGTATGTAAGTACAATTATATTATATTTTTAAATATTTTTTTGAAGTGCAAGGGAAGTGAATCGAGGGCCTATATGACTAAAGCTTTACTATATTTATATTATATATTTTTTTAGTCTGATATAGAAGAAGAAGAATTAGAAGATGTAGCTGAATCTACATTGGATGAAGATGAACGACTCGCTCGAGCTAAAAAACTACAGGAAATTATGGAGCAGAGAGAGGCGAAGCGATTGGCTAAAGAAGAGAGGGACAGGGAAAAGGAAGAGATTGCTCAAGCGAAGTTCGAGAGACGAGAAGCTCGACGTCTGAAAAGAGAGGCAAAGGAAGCTGAAAGATTGGAAAGACAAGCGCTTCGTGATGCAGGTTCGATTTTAATATTGTTATTAAGGTGAACCTATAATTAGAAAAGGACTTATTGCTTATGCACAATTGATCCTAGTGAACCAAATCTACTAAATCCTGATAATCTCTTGACATGAAATTTTATACAACTTAAAATCCATTATAACTGCATCAATAAAGAACGTTCCCCACGCACTGCCGAAGTTTTTTGACTTCCTTTGATTGGTAGATTTTTTACCAAAGCGAGAAAATGGAAATAATGGATTCCCCAGCTGTTTTGCCGCTGCGCCACAACTGCGTCGATGGCAATAAATTATGAAATATTTATACTCCTGTAACTAAAACAACATTATTTCAATTATTTTAATTATAGGAGAAGAAGTTGAGTCACCGGCTGAAGAAGAAGAGGAACTGGATCCCGAAGAGTTGGCCGATATTGAAGAGGAACGTCGTGAAATGGAGGAGGAAGCGTTCCGAGCGGCTCGATGGCCGGCCTATGTACTATACGTGGATTCATTGGTAAATGCTAAAAATAAAATAAAAAAAAAACTGTAAATATTACAGTTTTGTAAGTAAGTTAGCTTAATATTATAGGTAAGCTATAAATTTTGTGTAATTTTCTAGAACGTATATTGCAGCTTACAGTACCAACCCTTCAGAATTAATGGTTAAGTTAAGGGTAGGCAGAGGAAACCTAGTGCTAAAACACTCCGTTTTCGACTTTCCGCCGAATTCTGGACGCATTGCGTGTTGAGAGGCGGAGTTCAACGCCGCGCTTTGCCTCGACAGCAGAGCGTAGAAATGGAAAAATAAATTTAAGTAAATATTTCATTTCTTCGAGTGGGGATCGAACCCACAACCAGTCGGTTTTACAGTCACACCTCGTGCCGCTGCGCCACGGCTGGCCTCTAATATATCTTAAGAATATGAATATAGATAAGCAAGTGTAGCAATTTTTTTTATTACTTCGAAAAAAAAATGTGATTTGTTTTTTTTTATTATGAATAGTCTTAACACTAACTCTTTTTTATAATGCAATTGTTGTAGTAAAAATGGTTTGTAACAAAACTTTATTTTGAGAAAATTATAATTTTTGTTTAAAGGTTTCTTCACAAGTGATGAAAGCTATTCAAGCCAGCGTGAACTTATTTGAAAAGAACACGGATTTGGAGAAGGGACCTAGAGTAGCGTTCTTGGAAGTGGTCGCAGAACTAAGAGACCCAGGTTAGTAAAGGCTATAAAGGGAAGGGCCCGTCGACGAAGTGAGATATTGTGTGACAAGGCCAATGGGTGGGCAAAGATCCTGAATTTCATGACATCATATTTTAAAATATAATATATAAGTATTAAAACAAGAGATTTGGGTAGAGAAAAATATATTTTTAAATGCCTATCATTTAACCGGATTTTCGTGTATAAATATTTAGTATTATACATTTTCGAAGCCCGTCGTTTCGAACACTGCAGTAGTCCGTGGTCACGGGTAGTCTGTCAGTGACATTTAAAATGTAATTATCGAGAAAATCAAACATCTTATTACAAAAATATCTTATTTAGTATTTCTATACAGATATTTATTTTTCTCCATCTTTGGACGTCGACGATGAAGGCGGTTTATATTGGACGTTGACAGAAATGATGAAGGATATGTTTTTACAAGCGACTATGTTTCCTCGCATCGATCCTATTGTGCCCATACCTACCTACGAAGGTATGCTTTTTAATATATTGCATAAATATTAGAATTAATATTTATGCAATATATAAAAGAGAATTCTTTTCATTACAGCAAGTGCTAGTTTAAATAAATAATAAAGATAAATAGTTTCTTTACATATATTTTAATTAACAATTTTGATCAGTAAAATATGTACTCGTATGGCATTATCTCATCAAAATATTTTTTTGTAGATGACATAAAAAAAGAAGATGCAATGATTGATCTGTACCATGACATTCTAAAACGAGTTGACAATAGCATCACAGACGTTGTCCAGTATGCTTCAGTAAGTTTACATAAATATAACAGAATCTTAATTATCTAATTAATTCAAATAGAAATGACTCTGCTATAATTGTGTTGTTGTATCGTTTTAGAAATATGAAAAATATGCTCCACTATGGTTAGAAGACAGGCAGGAAGTGTTGGCCAATTTTCTTAAATATGGTCGCGTTATTCCTCCGGAGGAGTTCGATAAGTATCGCTTTGATAATGGCTGCGATCCACCAGAAGTTAAGCCCAAACTCGAACAATATCAAGAAGAGGTGAATTATATATGCTATTCAACCCTTGTATAAACGAACAAGCGTTAAGTTTTTTAAAGAATGAATTTACTTAATTTTAATTTATTTATAAAATCAATTTTTTTATTTACCATTAAATCATTCTTATATCATAACACGTCTTGTCTTATTTTTTTGTTTTACAGATCGACAAGTTTAATGCTTTATATGCTGAAGTCTGTGCTTTGCCTTCGGAATATTTGTGTAACGGTTGGTTGAAATTGGAATTGAAACGACTAAACCAAGCTATTATGAATATTATTTGCAAATGGAGCAATTTATACAAGCAGAATCTAAAAGATCATGTACAGACAAGGTTTAATATTTTTATATATCTATAAATATGTATAGCACAGTTACACATTGAAATATATATGAGGTGTGTTCAAAAAAAACGGTAATTTTTAAATTTCACGGGTTTGGAGAGTCCAACTGTAATTTTTATCGCAGACGCCCGCGAAGTGTCTTATTAAACCTAGATGATGCTATTATAATAGCTAATGCCCCGTATGTAGGTAGGAAAAATAATATACATACACGACACAAATATCGTCATCGACGGCATCCACGATGAAATCCAGCCTATTTGACGGTTCGACCGCGCGTGGATAGGATCTAGCGGTTGGGGATCCTTAGCTCTCTTAGATCAGTCTAATTCGTACCCAGTGGCGTGTCTTTGCTTAGAACATAGTCACAAAAATTCTGACTTTGTTTACTTTGTCTGTGCCAGCCGCTAAGGTTAGACATGCTTTAATGGGCTGGGCGATTGTCGTTTATTAAAATAAATGTATCAAATTTTGCGTGTTGATTAAAACAAAAGTTTTGAAGTTGTATAAGCGTCTCCAAATTGCGGCCAATTTGAACTTGAACTGAAGACGTTGGTTGAAAACGTGGAAAAATGATCGCTGATTCAAATTCAATTAGGGAAATCGCTGATGATTTTGGCATATCCATTGGCTCATGCCATGACATTTTTTCGAATGTTTTGGTTATGAAAAGCGTGGCAAAAAAAATTATTGCAAAATTGTTGAATTATCAACAAAAACAACGACGATCGGAAGTTGCTCAGGAGTCACTAACTCAGGAGTCTAACTAATAACTAATAATAACACACTTAACTAATTTAACGTAACTAATTTTAACACACTTCGTATACAGGTAGTTCATCATGATGATATTTTATAATTATTGACAATTTAAGTTGAAATAATTTTAACATTTTAGTCTAAACGATTTGGAAAAATTCATAGCATATGCATCTAAAGAACTATCAGTAGAACTAGAAGAGGACGACTATGAAGGATTATTGAAAGTAATGGGTGTGTTAAACGAAGTCAAGGCCAAAACGGACGCTGGGACTGATCAGATGTTTGAACCCCTTAGAGATATTATTTACGTTCTTAAGGAATATGGTGTTGAGTTCCCAGAAGAGACGTATGAACAGGTAGTGATAATATTTTTATTATTCATATTTAATTGATAATAATCATTTTGCGTGTAAATTAAGGAGAAGATTATATCCATATTCTATGGTAGAAATTACAAAATATAGATTAGTCATTTTTTGTAAAAAATATTTTTAATAGAAATCCACAATTTTTTTTATAAATAAACTTATGTGGGAACTTTTATACCTGTTAAAATATTTTATTAATTAAAATTAAATATTTTTAATGCGTGTCTTTGGAATTAGAAGTATACACCATCTCATCAATATTCGGTACATACTTTGGTAAGACTATATGTTATTTGCTTAAAAGAATGATAAAATCTTTTTTTTAAATAGATTTTTCGAAATTTATTTTCACTCTATTAGTGGTAAATTATTGCTAGTTTTTCAACTCTCACCACTCTAACGTGTGACTTACTTTATGAATGACTCCAAACAGTAAATATTAGATTTGAATGTTTCTTCCAGTTGGACGTTTTACCGGAAAAATGGCGAAACCTGGTGAAGCAGGCGACAGTGATGAAAAATGAAGTTGCTCCGATGCAAGCAGCGCAGGCTGCACTTATTGCTAAGCGCGTTGCTCTCATAAACTTGCGTATTACCATGTATCGTGACCAGTTCAAATTGAAAGAGGTATATTAATTATTTTCAGCTGCCCATTTTATCATGCATACAGCAGGATAGACGAATACAAGAGAACCTAAAATCAGAGTTCTCGGAAG
The DNA here is from genome assembly GCA_013421005.1 of Heliconius erato x Heliconius himera. Classification (NCBI taxonomy): domain Eukaryota; kingdom Metazoa; phylum Arthropoda; class Insecta; order Lepidoptera; family Nymphalidae; genus Heliconius; species Heliconius erato x Heliconius himera. The sequence continues at coordinate 42,505 of JAATLQ010038146.1, read as the reverse complement.
AATGAGAAATTGCATGTTCTGTCGTTACCCAACGCTATGTTTTTTTCTTGTCAAAGTAAGGAATTAAAAATAATTTCTCATAGTGGGGATCAAACCTACAACTATCGCAATTTACATTTTTACTTAGTATGTTCATTTTGTTTTATGACTGACAAATAGATTGTGTGTTAATTTGATTAATGTTTCGCAGATATTCCTCGAGAAATGCAAGGAACCGTACAGGCAAGTTGACAAAGTTCACAAAGAATTAGAACAGTTTGAAGAAATTGTTGGTAACTTGAAAAAGTCATGCGGCTTATTTGATATACAACCACCGGATGAAAAGAATTTGAAACAATGTAGGCGGGAATTAAAACTAGCGAAGGTAAAATTTAAATAGCTGAAACTGGTTTTAAGAAAGCTTATGAAAACTTACATAAAATCTTTTTCTCCATACATATTTTTTTACAACTTTAATATTCTAAGTATTTCCTCTAAATTTATTATCTCTCATTAAGAAAATATTTTAAGCAATTTTTAAGCAGTTGGAACTTCGCAAATATCACAACTACATCAAAAATCTTTAAAAAGGTTTTTTGTTATTTTAGCAACTTTGGGATTATTATAATTTGGTAATGGGCACTATAGAGTTTTGGAAAAAATCTCCATGGAAGAAAATAGATGCTGACGGTATGGATCAAGAGTGTAAACGGTTTACGAAGGATTTGAGGCAATTAGATAAAGAAATGAGAGTGTGGTAAGAAATTGTATTACGGACAAAAAAAATCTATAAATTCATTCTATATTTTTTGTTATACAATGAAGATCAATATTATTAGTATATTTTTTGTGATATGTAAATTTCACTTCCAAATTAAGATTATATTGTTAGAAATCGGAAGTGGTTAACGTTTTTAAAAGCACATATCGTCTATAATTCTATACGGTCCCAAATTATTTGGAAAGAAATTCTACGTAATTGCAACAAGAGATATGTATCACCCTACTCTTCACACGAGTTTCCTTCTAATAAAGGACGTTGTCTACAAGCAATTGCTCCGATTACTTTTTTTTTCGAATTGGCTTTATTGCTGTTGACCTGAAGCCCCTGAAGAAAAAGTACGAGCATTGATGGACGCTCGTAAAGAGTTGGCGATCGCAGGGGAATGCCTTGTGTACGCTAACCAGGAGGGAGTTTGACTGTTGTTGCGCCGAGGCGTGGACGTGCCGTGTAATAGGACTGGCTGGTCCGATTGACACAATTCCATTGCATAGTCTCTTTCACCTATATCTATTCTCTTTTACACGAGTTTGCTAACAATATAAATATTTCCAAGACACTGTGTTAGAAATGTAATGTATGTAAATAAAAATTTTTTTAGGGAACCATATATTTCAATAGAAGGCACAATAAAGAACTTGATGACTTCTCTACGCGCTGTCACTGACTTGCAAAACCCATCTATTAAAGATAGGCACTGGGTTGAGCTTATGATGGCGACAAAGGTAAGGGTGATTAGAATACGTACGTTACAATTTACAAAATTGTATGTATGTAAGTGTAGCACTAATTAGAAAAAATATTTTTTTTATGTAGAAAGCCGCACATTCATTCATCCCATCCATCGAAACTAAATATGTTGAGACTACACCATTTACATTTAAGCGTACGCAAAGTTATGTTTCGCTGACCGATATTTTAGACGACTTTAAAAAAAATGATGAACTAGCACATTCTATAGATGATACATTAGAAAACAGTAACGGAAATAAGTATATGCGAACAACTAATCCGGATTATAAAAGATATTTTGAATTACAAAATTTTACAAAAAATAAATTTCAAGAAAACTTATATAAGGAAAATAAATTTCAAAGATACAATAGATGTTACACAATGCAAGAAATTCGAGAAAACGGTCTACAGCTGATTCGTCCAAAAGAAAAGTTGCCGAGTAACACACAAAACACTAAAATTATTTTATCGGAATACATTTTGTAAATAATTTTCTTTGTGTCATTCATCTAGATTTTAAGTTGTAAATAATATGAGTAAATATAGTTAATAGTAATGTATATATAATAATATATTAAATATTATACATAAATATAAAATCTACATTGAAATGTAAGTACTACATAAAAATAATTATACTCATAATTTTTATATAACACAATTTAAGTTAGCAATTTTTGAAAGCATATATGTCAATTTTAGGTAAAATTCCACATAGATGATGATACAACATTAGCAGACTTACTAGAACTAAATCTTCATAAGTACGAAGAAGAAGTCAAAACAATCGTAGATAAGTCCGTCAAAGAAGCTGCAATGGAGAAAACGCTCAAGTAAAATATAATTTTTATTACTGATACTTTGCCTTGCAGTTCTACTTTTTTATTCATTTGAGTAACATTGATTTTTATAAATAACTAGCTGTACGCTGCGCGAGTTCCTACGCCACCAATAAAATAAATTTGAAAAAATTACATTACTGAAATATTCAACTCATTTTCTGAAAAAAAATGTTGGTCGTACTAACTCCGAAACCTTCATGGGCTCATGTACAATAACTTTGCTAAAGATCATCACATGATCAAAGGCATAATTTACGATTCTATAAAAACATACAGACAAACGTACATTTTATATATATAACGATAATCTCATGTCTACAGGGAACTAGAGGCTACTTGGGCGATTATGGAATTTGAATATTTGGTTCACGATAGAACAGGCATCAAATTACCTAAAGCAAGTGAAGAGCTTGTTGAGACTCTGGAAGATAATCAGGTTTAATTATTTTCCTTCATTTTATATTGAAATTCACCTTTTCAACATATTCTTTTCTCATTTATAACTACTTATCAGAATCAAGTGCAAAACATGATGTCGTCGAAATTCATCGGTTACTACGAAGAGGAAGTTACAGCATGGCAGAAAAAACTTGGTACTGCAGATGCAGTAATTGCGCTCTGGTTCGAGGTTCAACGTAAATGGCAATACTTGGAAAGTATATTTGTGGGGTCGGATGATATACGAGCTCAGCTACCTGAAGACTCGAAGAGATTTGATAATATTGATAAAACATTTAAAGTAAGTCAACTGTTAAAATTTTCGATTGATTTCATATTAATCCGTCTTCGTACTTTGCTAGCATATCTTTTCTTTTATATATTGGGCGTTTCGTTTTGTTTTATTACAGGAATTACTTAAAGATATAGGTGCAACACCAAATGTCGTTCAAGCCACTAATAAGCCTGGATTATTAGATAAATTAGAAGAACTTATGGCTGCGTTGAATCTTTGCGAAAAAGCTCTTAATGATTATTTAGAAACAAAACGTTTGGCGTATCCACGATTTTATTTCGTTTCTTCAGCAGATTTACTGGGTAAGGTGTTAACGTATTATATATATTTTTATGTTAAAAATCAAACATCAATCTAAATCATGTGGCTTTCCAGATATTTTATCTAATGGAAATAATCCTCCTGCGGTGTGCCGGCATCTATCCAAATTATATGATAATTTGGCGGTATTAGTGTTTGTAAAACCTGGCAGCAAACAAGCTTTTGAGATGATATCCAAGGAAAACGAGGAACATGTGCCATTCAAGGCACCGTGTTGTGATTGTTCGGGCAAGGTATGGACACATACATTTAAAACATTATAATTTTCAAATTAAAGTTCAATAAAACTATATTATATTTTTTAGGTAGAGTTATGGCTTAACCGTGTAACGGATTGTATGCGTTACACCTTACGAGATATTTTTGAGCACAGTGTGAAGTCTTATGAGGACAAGCCTCGTGATGAATGGGTGTTTGATTGGCCCGCACAGCCCGCTCTAGTTGGCACCCAAATATGGTGGACTACGGAGACTAATCAGGCTTTTGAGAAACTTGAAGAAGGTAATAATAAAATTCGATTGCGAATTATTATGTAGTCAAATTTAATTGATGCAATATTAAATATTTATTTATACGACCATATATTTTTATAATAAAATGTTCATTTTAAGGGTATGAAAACGCGTTGAAGGATTACCAAAAAAAGCAAATCGCTCAGTTAAATGCACTGATTGTACTGCTTCTGGGTGACTTGACAGTCGGAGATCGTCAGAAGATCATGACTATTTGTACGATCGATGTACATTCAAGGGACGTTGTAGCTAAGCTTATTGTGGCTAAAGTGGAAACCTCTGCCGCCTTTCAATGGCAAAGCCAATTGAGGTGAATTTGTTTTTTTTTTTTATTTTTAATAATTTAATTTTTTCCACAGTTCCTTTAGTTCTTATTAAATTTTTGGAATTTTTACGCCATACTTTATGTGTACTGTATGTATAAACATAAAATAATCACTTACAATCGAATATTTTTAGACATCGCTGGGATGTAAAATTAAATAATTGTTTCGCCAATATATGTGATGCCCAATTTCTTTATGATTACGAGTATTTGGGCAATACACCTCGTCTTGTGATTACGCCATTGACAGACAGATGCTACATTACTTTGACACAGGTATCTATCATTTATTCCTCGATATGATTTTCTAAAATGTAGTAATTAATATTAATCTCTCGAATTAATCGGGGTAGGTAACTGCGCAAAGAAAGCCTGTATCCCGCACATAGCAGGGTAGGCAGAGGGAACGTTGGAATATAGTCTTAAGAAACTCTACTGCTGCTTCCATTAAGGCACTTCGGTTCCCCACTTTCCGCCGAGTTCTGAAGGCATTGCGTGTTGATTGACGTAACTCAACGCCGCATTTTGCCTCGTTACCAGAGCGAGGAAATAAAAATATTAAATATTTCATTTCCTCGAGCAGGAATTGAACCCACCTATCGCGTGCAGTCGCACGCTTTTGCTTACCACCACCACCACGGGCATCTTTTATTAACAATGATTTATTTGTTTATTTAGAGCCTTCATTTAATAATGGGAGGAGCACCAGCGGGTCCTGCGGGTACCGGCAAGACGGAAACCACTAAGGATCTGGGAAGAGCTCTCGGTATTATGGTTTACGTGTTCAATTGTTCTGAACAAATGGACTATAAGTCGTGCGGCAATATTTACAAAGGTTTGTTAATACATATGTATATGTAAATAATACATTGTTAACCTTGCTTATTTATTTGAATTTTTTAATCTAAATATTTTGCTACGGACTATATATAGAACATTTCGTAATTAAATCCGCTTCACGCTGTATGCCGCACATAGTAGGATAGGCAGAGGTTACCTAGTGTAAAGATACTCTGTTTCCCATTTTTGCCGCCGAATTTCGGAGGCATTGCGTGTTGAGAGGCGGAACTCAACGCCGCGCAGCTCAACTTGCTTGGGCAGAGCGAAGAAATGGAAATATACATTTAAATAAATATAATGATTAATGAATAAATTATATTTTTTAAAAGGTCTCGCACAAACTGGCGCGTGGGGCTGCTTTGACGAATTTAATAGGATTTCAGTCGAAGTATTGTCAGTCGTATCAGTGCAAGTGAAAAGTGTTCTAGATGCTATAAAGGCTAAAAAAAAGAAGTTTGACTTTATGGGTGAATACATCACACTCATTCCGACTATAGGAATGTTTATTACTATGAATCCTGGGTATGCCGGACGCACCGAGTTACCTGAAAATCTCAAAGCGCTGTTCAGGTGTGCTAGTCAAGTATTGCTTCTTATTAGTTTCTTTATAATAATTTGAAGTATCCTTAATAGGATGAGATCAGTGTATAAATCTGCAATTATATGTTTTTTTAATAAAACTTGTTTTTAAGGATGTAATATTTTATAATATTATAGTACTGATTAGGATATTTCAGTAAATAGTAACATCTGATTAGTTAAATTGTTAAGTTTACATTTCATTTCCAAAATCAGACCATACTATAGATAGAATCAAGAAAATTTTGCTAAGTTATAATGAACTACGGATTCTCGAACACAACACAAAAAACGAAGAGTAGTAGTAATATTTTCTTAAGTAATAAAAAAAATACCTACAATAATTTTCACTCCATTATATTAAGGAGCCATGATGTAATTAATAAATTAGAAGACCGATATTTGTAAATACTTATTTAATCTATTGTTTATTCGTTTTTAAATGATAATTCAAATAAATATGAGTATTTGGAAAAGAGAAAAAATCATATTTCTACATTTACTTAAAAATATATATGGCCGTTTATACCGCAATAAAAGCTTATTTCTGACACTATAAAGGGAATCAAAATTAATAGGATATTTCCAGTTGACCTACAATTATGAAAATTGGTAGCTAGCACCTACAGGTATTACTAGTTCAGGAAAAATCTGAAAACTACATTTGTGGTTAAATCCTAAAAATAATAGCCTTAAAAGGGGACAAAATTTAGTAACAAAGCCGCTAGTTCAAGTGAAGTATCAGATGAAAGGTCTCTGGCTAAAATAAGCTTGAACTTCAGAAAAAGCTCGAGCACTCCCAATTTTTGTACACAACCTTTGGTGGGCGAACTCGACTCACGCTTGTCCGGTTTTTTATTTAAAAAAATATGTTATCCATTTATTTCGTACTCTGCTAATATAGGTTGGATAATGTTTAATATATACATTTTATGCTTCTTTCTTAAAATTTGTGTTTTCTTAAACAGGCCTTGCGCTATGGTGGTGCCAGATTTTGAGTTGATCTGCGAAATCATGCTTGTAGCGGAAGGTTTTCAGGATGCACGCTTGTTAGCCCGAAAGTTTATTACATTATATACCCTATGTAGAGAACTTTTATCTAAACAAGACCACTATGACTGGGGTTTGAGGGCAATAAAATCTGTACTTGTCGTTGCTGGTTCTTTAAAGGTGACTTATTATCTGTTGCATAAATTATTTTAAAATGAATGATAATAATAATAATTTTATAATTTTAACGTTTCACATTTTTAGAGAGGTGATCGTCTCCGACCAGAAGATCAAGTGCTAATGAGAGCTCTCCGAGATTTCAATATACCTAAAATAGTAACAGATGATATGCCAGTGTTTATGGGACTTATTGGTGACTTGTTCCCCGCACTCGATGTGCCGCGAAAACGTGATTTAGATTTTGAGAAAAAGCTTTTTGATGGTGCTGTATCTATGAAACTTCAACCAGAGCCTGGTTTCATTTTAAAGGTTAAAATTAAGAATCGGTTAAATGCTAAATATTTCCCTATGATGAACATTCTAAGCAAGCTTGTCTATTTCAGATGGTACAACTGGTAGAGTTATTTGCGGTACGACATTCAGTATTCATCAACGGATTTGCAGGTACTGGCAAATCCATGGTATGGCAATGTTTACATAGAACCTATCAAATGTTAAAAATGAAACCATATTACAATGATTTGGATCCAAAGGCAGTAACGAATGATGAGCTTTTTGGTATTATAAATCCGGCAACAAGAGAATGGAAAGACGGACTCTTTTCAACCATTATGAGAGATATGGCGAACATGCCAGGCGATGGTCCTAAATGGATCGTGCTCGATGGTGATATTGACCCGATGTGGATTGAAAGCTTGAACACTTTGATGGATGATAATAAGGTGATGATAATTTAAATCATTACAAATATCTTCAGCTTCTAATAAAATTTTACGGGAATAAGTATTATGTAACAAAAATTTGAAGGTATCGTGGCGCAACTCTTGGGAAATTAATTATTTTTATTCTCTTTCTGCTGTCAACTAGACAAAAAGCAGGGTTGAATCCGGCACTCAACACGCACTATCCTATCCATCGTATCTATCGAAATTTGAGCGAAAAGTGAAGTATTGGAATGTCTCAGTACTAAATTCCTTCTGCCTATCATACTGTATGTAGAATACAGCGATATTTCAATTTTTTTTTGTAGGTACTTACGTTAGCAAGTAATGAGAGAATTGCTTTAACAAAATCTATGAGGCTATTGTTTGAAATAGCAACGTTGCGGACAGCAACACCTGCTACTGTGTCTCGCGCTGGAATTTTATATATCAATCCTCAAGACTTAGGATGGAATCCGTAAGCAATTTATACATAAAATTTTATTTTATTCAATAAATTAAATTTTATCTTAAAACTTATTTAATAATGACTAAGTTTCATTTTCTGGAAAGGTTTGTAGCTTCATGGATAGAAACAACACGTGATGATGAATCAGAGAAAGCGATGTTGACGGTATTATTTGATAAGTACATTCCTTCATTATTGGAATCTTGCAAGAAATATAAGCGCATCACTCCGTTAAGCGAACTGCAACAAATACAGTTGACTTGCTATTTGTTGGAATGTTTTCTCAATAAGAGTTTACTACCCAGTGATTGTCCAAAAGAATGGTAAGATTTATTAAGTATGGTAATTATATTCAAGCTTTCTATATTTTTTGTTTTATTTTGAAAATATTTATCATTGAAATATGGTTATTAATAAAATTTACTGTTGAGTAGATAAAGGTCTATCTGCTAATTATTTTAAAATTCGTTGTTACCATATAATTAATATTTTAACAAAGCTAAAATAATATAAAAAATAAACATTTGGTACCTATCTATTTAAAAAAATGTAATTAAAAAACTAGATTAATTACAGTAATACTTTAATATAATCATAATATTGTTTCAAGGTATGAAATTTACTTTGTCTTTTGCATTGTCTGGGGCTTTGGCTCCGGACTTTTCCAAGACCAGCTTGTCGATTGGCGAAATGAATTCAGCAAGTGGTTCTGTAACGAATTCAAACAAATTAAATTTCCATCTACCGGAAATGTGTTTGGATTTTTCATAGATCCTGAGACAAAAAAGTTTTTACCATGGTCGGAAAAGGTTCAATCTTTTGAGTTGGATCCTGATATCCCGTTACAGGTAATTAAGAATTACTTAAGTTAAAAAAATCTCGGTTTGTGCACCTTGTGGCATGCATAACGATAAAAAATAAAATATAAAAAAAATATTTATGGTCTAATATTTTTTAATTTTTTTTTTGATAATATTTCTTGTTTTAATTGATGTGTAACTAACGTAAAGACTAGAGAATATTAAAGAATTTCGTTGGTATACAAGGAAAATTTTTATTACTAGCGGACCAGTGCGGCTCCGCCCGCTTGAAATATACGAATGTTTATTTAAGTGTATTCTCGTCCACAGAGAGTCACGTTAAAACGATACATAAATGTTCATATTTTTTAACTGCGTTGTATTAGAAGCTTAATGTGTGTCGATCTGCTACTTTCATTCTCAAAAAATACACCAGAACGAGAAAGGGGGAATCTCTCGTACTATTTTACGCGATTCAATTTCACCGCCAATACCTGCGACTAGATTTCGTTAATGAGATGTGTGCGGTGTTGGCTCTTTGATAGATTTGTTTGTGTGCGTTATTCTTGACAAATAGCGTTATATGTTACAACGATAATTTTATTATTTATTTTGTTTGAAAAAATCACTTTTTCATTTTTGGCAAAATCTATTGTTTTATGTTTTTTTTTATTGTGTTAGGTTTTTATAGATTAGTTAAAACTGTGGTTTCATTTAAAGTGGTGATGATAAAAACACAGTATATTGCTTCACAAATCTATATATCATTGAGAAATTTTAAGCACTACTTGGCTGCTTGAGAGAGTGTCAGCTTACATTGGAGAATCACTGATCTTGAAATCTCGATCTACATTATAATTATATAATCTAGAGTTTTTTGTATCATCATACGAATAATAATTTACAAACAATATCAAATAATAAAAACTTGAAAACTAATCATTTGGCCATTTCTAACAGTTGTATAAAATAACATTAGAAAGTATCAATTTTGTCGAACAACATACTTTAGTATTATAGACGCTAATTTAATTGAGGTATCAGAAGTAAGGGTTCTGGTTATAAGCTAAGCATGAATTTCGGAAAAATCTAGACCTCCAATTTTTGTACGGAACCCTAAGTGGGCGAGCCTTACTCGCGCTTGTCCGATTTTTTTATTAAATAATAATCAATGATCTACAAATATTTTTTACAGTCATGCTTAGTATCGACCTCTGAGACGACTCGTATTCGATTTTTTATGGATCTATTAATCGGAAAGCAAAAACCAGTAATGTTAGTTGGCAGCGCCGGCAGCGGCAAGACCGTCAGCGTCGCCTCTAAACTTAATTCACTATCTGAGAACTTTGCTATTACCAATGTACCGCTTAATTTTTATACTACATCAGGTTAGTTCATTATAAATTTACTTTAAAAAGTGGTAATAAAAATATCTCGAATATTATTCTTCCTGTACCTACAAAATAATACCATGGAATAAGCTAAGTATGAGCTTACTCATGATCATTAATATAATCAAATGATTTAATTCTTAAAATTAATTAACACAATATTTTTTGTATAATTCATATTTATTTTAGAGTTGGAAATTTTATTTTCTATTTTTATTTCTAATTCTTTAACTAGAAATGATGCAAAAAGTACTGGAGAAGCCATTAGAAAAGAAATCTGGCCATAACTTTGGTCCACCGGGAAGTAAATTTATGATATATTTTGTGGACGATCTGAACATGCCAGAGGTAGACTTGTACGGCACGGTACAGCCTCATACTCTTATCAGACAGTTTATGGATTATCGACATTGGTGAGATAAGACCTCAAGATATATTCTTTTCTAGCATGCATCTCACACATGTTATTATGTTTTATTAATTTATAATATAACATTAATTTATGATTGTTTTTTTTAGGTATGATAGACAAAAGCTCAGTCTCAAAGATATTTCTAATTGCATGTTTGTGTCTTGCATGAATCCTACTGCTGGTTCCTTTACAATTGACCCTCGACTACAAAGACATTTTTGTACTTTTGCCGTAAGGTAATTTTGTCGTATATTTTGTAGAATATTTGATAAAAAAATATTTTTTGTTCTTTTTAATGAATTATTTGCGTTATTTTAACATGTTTAAAAGAAATTTTGAAGAAGCAACTGTACTATAAAGTTAATAATGCTACATTTTATAATTTATATTTCATATTTATTCATATGATTCATACGCGGTTTCGCACTCTTAAGATTATTGTTATATTGTACCCAAATTATACAATTTTCACATTCAGATTATTAGTAAGACTTTTCTTTCAGCTTCCCTGGATTGGATGCATGTTTCCATATCTACAAGCAAATTCTTTCTCAGCATTTAGTTAATCCATTAAACAAATTCAACATCACCGTTCAGCGTTACGGAGAGTCACTTGTGAACGCGGCGCTTGCACTTCATAATAAGCTTGCGTCCACCTTTTTACCTACTGCGATTAAATTCCACTATATTTTTAATTTACGTGACCTGTCCAATATATTTCAGGTTAGTATTGAATTGGTGACTGATGACATAATGTATAAGCGTAGAAAATGAAAGAGGAAATACTTAAGAATTATTTAATAACATGAAATTTACTATTTATAATATTTTTATAATTAAAATTCACAGGGCATGTTGTTTACGACGGGTGACGCTATAAAAGCCCAGTCAGAGCTCATACGTTTGTGGATGCACGAAGCCACACGCGTCTATTCTGACAAGTTGGTGGACCCTGTAGATAATGAGAATTTTAACAAGCTAATTATGGATGTCATTAAAAAAAATTGTGAGGTAAAAAATGTTGACTGCACTTAAGAAACTGTGTCTTATTTTAAAGTAATTGAATAAAATGTAGAAATATTTTCTTTATATTGTAATGTGGATTTCAAATTCATTTATTTTCTAAACTAGGATTTTGATGAAAATGTAGTATTTGAGAAGCCGTTAATCTACTGCCACTTCGCGGAAGGTATCGGGGATCCGAAATACTTCCCAATCAGAGATTGGCCGCATATAAAACGTTTACTTGATGAATCTCTCTCGTCGTATAACGATCTCGTTGCTACTATGAATCTTGTGTTGTTTGAAGATGCTATGAATCATATTTGCAGGTAAATTTTTAATATCTCGTTGCCCTACGTCATATAGATAATCCCCTAAAAGTCATTTTGACTTTATAATATAATGGCCATGAAGAATAAAAACAAGCTCTGATGGATGCTCGTGAATTTAGTTTCATGCTGGATTCCACATATATTATATTATATTCCACATATATACATATATTGGCACAGAACCCAGTGCTAAAGCACTTCCTTCCCTATTCATTTTTATCCACCCATTGTGTGTGGAGTGATTAAACTCAACGCCGCGTTTTATCTTCTCACCAGAGCTTAAGAATGAAAATAATTAAATCCTCCGATTTAGAATAGAACACATTATCGTCACAATTACAGTCAGACGCTGTGACACTGCGTTTCGATGGCCTCTAAATATGTTTTACTTTTACATTTTTAGGATTAATCGTATCCTAGAGGCTCCGCGAGGTAACGCGCTGTTGGTGGGCGTGGGAGGGTCTGGCAAGCAGTCTCTGTCGCGACTGTCCGCATTCATATCGTCACTTGAGGTTTTCCAGATACAGCTAAGAAAGGGATACAGCATGAATGACCTTAAAGTTGATTTAGGTAAGGATAGAGAAAAAATCTGCGCCACAATGTACGACTACATGTACTATGGTATTCATGAAAGCATAGTACGGTCGACAAGCCGTAACCGCCCTGAAGTTAGAATTTCAGAACTCAAATCTGCATAGCCGTTTACAACTAACTTCAGAGTGGCTACGGCCAGTCAAACTGTTTTGTCTACGAATTTTATGTTCAATACCTACACCTATTTCTTCTTTCTTCTCTATTTCTTATTCAAAACAGCCGGACTAAATATAAAAGCTGGACTAAAGAACATCGGCAATATGTTCTTGATGACGGACGCACAGGTTGCGGATGAACGTTTCTTGGTACTTATCAATGACTTGCTGGCTTCCGGAGAGATACCCGAGTTGTTTGCCGACGATGAAATTGAAAATATTATTAATGGAGTCCGAGGAGAGGTAATATTGTTAAAGAATGGTTATTTGCTCAAATACTAATAAATATTTCGACTGGCATTTTTCTTAGGATCTAGTGTCTTGATGATAATATTATGAACCCTTTCATGTAGACAATACAAAAATGTATTTTTTTTTTCATTTGTATAAAAATAATATTTATTGACAAATATTATTTCGACATAGACAAAAGCATCAGGTGTTCAAGACACACGTGAAAACTGTTGGCGTTTCTTCATCAACAGAGTGCGGACCATGTTAAAGGTAAATATAAATATAATTAATATTACTAAAATTAATATCTATATCACCAAAACGACCCTATTAAGAATCTTGATGAATAAACTTTTATGGAAGAAATGGTGATGGATTATTAAAAATTGTTATGTGATTTAGGCTATTAGTTCACATTTATAACATTATCTTTTAAAGGTGGTATTATGCTTTTCTCCTGTCGGCGCTACATTGCGAGTTCGAGCTCGAAAATTTCCATCCATTGTAAATTGTACATCTATTAACTGGTTCCATGAATGGCCTCGAGAGGCTTTGCGTTCTGTATCTAAGAGATTCATTTCTGAAGTAGAATCTTTGCCTGTAAGTGTTTACTATTATTAAATGTGTTATTTTAAATAACTACTATTAATATTAATAAGAATACTCATATTTGTAGCCATTCCTTGTTGATCCAGTGTCAAATTTCATGTCACACGTTCATCAAAGTGTGAATCAAATGTCAGCAGTGTATTTTCAAAATGAACGCCGTTATAATTATACGACACCCAAAACGTTTCTTGAACAAATATCATTGTACGGGAAGCTACTTAACGAGAAGAGTAAGAATTTAACAATGATGATTTATAGATTAGAGAACGGTTTAGAGAAATTAGCCTCCTGTGCAGCAGACGTGGCCGTATTGAAGGTACCCCTATAACTTACTATGAAGGTTTTTATTACATTAGTTTAAATTTATTTACTCAATTTTGTTATTTCTTAAGGTCACTTTAGCGGAACAGGAACAAATATTAAAAGTTAAAAATAAAGCTGCCGAAGAACTAATTGAAGTTGTCGGTGCCGAAAGTGAAAAAGTGTCAAAAGAAAAGGCGTTTGGTAATTTTTAATTTGTGTACAAAATAAGAAATTAGTAAATTCATGGCATTAATTATTTCATTTCTTGATTTCTTTTACAGCTGCGGAAGAAGAAAAGAAAGTCAAAGTTATTGAAGAGGATGTCACAATAAAAGCTAAAATTTGTGCTGATGATCTCGCAAAAGCAGAACCAGCACTCATTGCGGCTCAAGAAGCTTTAAATACTTTGAATAAGAATAACTTAACTGAATTAAAGTCTTTTGGATCTCCACCAGATGCCGTAGTCAATGTTACAGCTGCTGTACTCGTATTGTTTTCTAAAAAAGGAAAGATACCTAAAGATAGATCATGGAAAGCTTGTAAGGTTACTATCGACAAAAATATTATTATTTTGAGTAAAATAAAATCTTATTCATTTTTATAATTTTATATATAAATATTATTTTTAGCTTATGATGGCTAAAGTTGATCAGTTTCTATATGACTTAGTGTATTACGACAAGGAAAATATCCATCCTGACGTAATTAAGGTAAATAATTCTTTAATTCTCTAATTATTAAACAGAACATTAACATCTTATATATTTTTTTTCACGCATTTATTAGCATCATATATTTATCAGCTTATCAAATCAATGTAAGAAATGTGCTAGAAATTTTGCTTACAACACAACACTATCATAAAATTAACCAAATGCTCCGGCTACGACCACCTGGATACCAGGTTTTCTATATTTTCTAGTTCACAATTGGATTTAATTTTTTTTTAAGCAAACGTTTTATTGAGGCTTGGTCTGGTAAAGAAGACAAGGCGCGGCATTTAGTTCCGCCATTCTCTACGTAAATATCTCAAGAATTGAGCGCAAAATGGGAAACGGAATTGTCTTTACGTGCTATGCTCCCTCTGCCTATCATGCTTTAAGCAGAATATAGTGTACAGCTGTAAAATAAAAACAAGATTTATTAATTTTTTAAATGAAACTATTTTAACCGGATTAATCGCGTATATTTTGTACTTTTATACAACTGACAGACGAATGCCACCTCAGTCTACCCGTGACCACGGACTACTGCAAAGTGTTCGAAACGTCGGGTTTCCAAAAATGTATAAAAGTACAAAATATACGCGATTAATCCGGTTAAAATAGTTTCATTTAAAATGTATAATAATCGTGAAAATCAAAGAACTTATTAAGATTTATTAATTGAAACAGGCCGTCCAGCCGTACATCAAAAACCCAGAATTTAACGCGGAGTTCATAATGTCGAAGTCGGCGGCGGCGGCGGGGCTGTGCGCGTGGGTCATCAACATCGTGAAGTTCTACGACGTGTACGTGGTGGTGGAGCCCAAGCGCCGCGCCCTTAACGCCGCGAACGCCGAACTGCAAGCCGCTAGAGATAAATTGGCATTCCTCACTGATCAGATTAAGGTGTTGCTTTATTACTTTAAACGCGAACGATTTTAATTTTATGACTGGGGATGGTGACGCGAAATTTCTGTTTGATTATCACAGTTAATTTTTATTATATCTACGTGCATAGTGGTCCCTGCTACCAAGAATGATATAAAAGTGGTCCTTGATCAAGAAAAGGTTGGGAACCCCTGGACTAGAGAGACTAGACTAGTTTATATAAAAATATTACTTGTAAATGTATAATCTTAGGTACATGATAAAAAATTATCTTTAATGCTAACTAAACATTTTGCGTAATGCCTTCCTCATTATTATGGTTATCATACACAAAAAGTACATACATTAACCTCCTTTGCGCCGCACAGTCGAGAAAAAATAGTTTTAAAATTTCAATAAAGGATTAACACACAAACTCTTCAGCTTTGATATGATGATGAATGATGAAAAAATAACAATGAAACATATTAACTAACAAAATTGGAATATTCGTTTTTGTTTTTGTTCTTGCAAGGTGATTTAATATATTTTTATTATTAAGAAAATTTGTGTTGTAGGAACTGGAAGAGAAATTAGAAGTATTATTGAAAGCTTTCCAAGAAGCTGTTAATGAAAAGATGAAGTGCCAAGCTGAGGCCGACGCCACTAATTATACTATTGATTTAGCCAATAGACTCGTAAATGGGTTGGCATCTGAAAAAATAAGGCTAGTACAATATGATTACTTCACGCTGCATCCCGCACATAGCATTGGACCTGGGAATTTGGGGCCGTTCAAGTATTACGTAAGCAGTTTTTTTTGCAATTATTGATCCCCCCTCCTTCCCCTATGTCATCAAAAATAAGCAATCTTCTTAAAAATATTTCATTGAAAACGTCAAAAATAAGCAAATCCAAGACCCCCCGCCCCCCTACAGTGCTTACGTAATACTTGAACGGCCCCTTTAGCGTTAAA
Organism: Heliconius erato x Heliconius himera; assembly: GCA_013421005.1. Classification (NCBI taxonomy): domain Eukaryota; kingdom Metazoa; phylum Arthropoda; class Insecta; order Lepidoptera; family Nymphalidae; genus Heliconius; species Heliconius erato x Heliconius himera. Next base: position 26,139 of record JAATLQ010038146.1, on the reverse strand, counting down.
ACAAAATGGGGAACTTTCCGCTGAATTGTATTTTATAATAATTAACATTCAACAGATGGTCAGCTACAGTAGTGAATCTGAAGGAGTCAGGAGTGATGTTGCCCGGCGACGTCCTCGTTGTGACGGCGTTCATATCGTACGTGGGTTGCTTCACGCGCAGATATCGCTTGCTTCTTATTGATGAAGATTGGATCCCCACTCTTGCAAAAACTGATGTAATTTTAATAATAATTTGTTGCACAAATAAAAAATTTCAAAAACAGTTCATTATAATAATTAAAGATAAAAAAGTGCAATGGCGGCCTTATGACTAGAAGCGCTCTATCGTGCGCCATCTTACAGGCAATAAAAGATAGAAGGATTTATTTCATAATAGATGACCAGGTTTTATCTTTTTTATGAATTCAATATTATGTATTTTAAAAAGTTGTTTAAATATTCATAAGATTTTCTTTTTCATACTTTGATATTTTTGTTATAATTTAAACATATATTACAGCCAAAAATTGAAACAACAGAAGGTCTTGAGCCACTATCAATGTTGACTGATGATGCACAAATAGCTTCGTGGAACAACGAAGGCTTGCCCACGGACACTATGAGTACGGAAAATGCTACTATTCTGACCAACTCGGCAAGGTGGCCGCTCATGATAGATCCGCAACTGTACGTATTAAAGAAATTTTGTTAAATATAATTGTTAATAGTATTATTATTAGAGACAAAGGTTGCGAGCCTAGTGTTTAGTTCTAAAATTGTAATCTCTTATAAATATAAATAAGTCACAATAAGATATTTTGCGGTAAAAAATAATTGAAAATTGGATGGTGATATTTCAACGTTTTTTATGTGATAAAGATATTGAAACTTACGAGCGAAAGTTATTCCATCATCAAGGAATTTTTATGAAGACATCCTTTGTCTTTTATAGCATGTAATTTCAACGTATACTTTTTGAGAAAATATAAATTTTAAATAATTCAACGCTCCGTTTACGGCCGCAAGTATAGGCATGATTCCAGCGGGGGGCTATAGCCATGTTAGTGCTTGCATAAAAATTATTGAATGTATAAATTATAACAATTATATAATTTATATTCATTAACCTATGGAAAATGCAGGATAATAAAACAACTATAAGTGGTATGCGAGCGAAGCCGCGAGTGGGCCGCTAGTATTAATATAAAAGTGATAAACAAATTAAATCCACTGATGCTTGAGTAAGCTGGTTTTTTGTGGTATTTTTTTTTCAAATCGATTTATGGCAATATTTTTATAAAGGAATTAGCAATTAATAAAACTTTAAGTTAGGATAGGGCACTATCATTCTAAGAAATCACCAAAACACACGTAGGAAGCTATAATGGAAATGCTTATCTAATCCAGCCAAGGTATAAAATGGATTAAGTCACGTTACGGTGATTCGTTGGTGGTTATAAGACTAACACAGCGCAACTACCTCGACCGCATCGAGCGCGCCGTCAGCAACGGCAACGTGGTGCTGCTCGAGAACATCGGCGAGACCGTCGACGCCGTACTCGAGCCTCTGCTGGGACGGGTGTTGATAAGAAAGGGGAAAGTATTGAAAGTAAGCCTTAGTGGTAGTTTGTTGTTGTATTGGAAACTTTGTCATTTCATTACCAAATTATTTTTTTCTTTTTACTTATTACCAAGGAGTGAAATAATGGCACACGGGAGCGAAAGCAAATGACTTAAATGTAAATTGCCAGTTTCAGGCATTAGTTATCACTCTGAAAAAAGAGTGTGAAAATAATGATTTAAACCTGAATGTTCGCATTCAGAATAAGGGTATTATAGATCTAGTATTTGAAATGAAGAGATATACAGAATGGCAGGTACTAGTGAGGATGTCAAGATGAGAATGAAGAACAACGTTCTTACTTGGTTTCGGCATGTCAAATGAATGAGTAATGAAAGAATTGCAAAAAATATTGATATAGTGCATGTATGAAGAGGTTGATGACAGTATTCATTAAGATTATTCACTCAGATTGGGTATCGAACCCACAACCGTCGTCGTCGTACAGTCATTCACATCATGTTAATCGTTTCGAATTCCCCCCCTGCTGCCAGTGGTCTCTGCTACTTACATTGTCTCACAAGTCATACAAGTCATACAATTATTGGCATATCATCACTGGCTAGTCAGTAGATATAAAAGAAATCTTTTTCAATTTGTTTTCAGATTGGGGACCGAGAAATTGATTATCATCCTAATTTCCGACTAATTATTCAGACTAAACTAGCTAATCCCCATTATCAGCCTGAAATGCAAGCGCAATGTACTTTAATAAACTTCACTGTCACCAGAGATGGGTGAGCGTTTTTATATGTAAAAATGCTTTTCAATCATATAATTAATTATTTATTTATAATTTTTTATCATGATTCAGGCTGTGTGTAACTGATTTAAATATTTACGTAGCTAATAAATATTTTTATAATAATTTTTAAAGCCTTGAAGAACAATTGTTGGGAGAAGTTGTGAAATCCGAGAGACCAGATCTAGAAACACTGAGATCCGGACTTACTAAGCAACAAAATGATTTCAAAATTACACTAAAAAGCCTCGAGGATGATTTGCTTAAACGTTTGTCTTCTGCCGGACCGGATATATTAAGTGACTCCGCTTTAGTTATAAACTTGGAGACTACGAAGAAAACAGCTGCTGATATCGAAGTTAAAGTGGAAGAGGGAAAAGTTACATCTGTTAAAATTGATGAAGCACGTGAAAGATATAGGCGAGTGTTAAATTATATATCGATAGGATATTAAACAATAATTGTCAAATATTTTCTAAATTGATATTTACTACTTTTTATACAATACAGAAAATAGTATCATCCTGGTTTGTGCAAAAATAAAAATGTTTTGATTTGTGTAATTTAAATGCATAGATTAATATTTGTAGTAAATTATATCGATTAAATTCGGCAGAAAGTGGGGAACGGAGTATCTTAACACTAGGTTCCCTCTGCCTACCCTGCTGTGTGCGGGATACAGCATGAAGCTATATTTATTTATATTGATTAAATATCAATTAAAATAATGTGGTCCAAAACCGTAAAATAAATTCCACATTGTATATTACGTTGTTTATAGAATTTTATATATTGCCAACAGGCGTGCAGCAACTCGAGCGTCGATACTTTACTTTATATTGAACGATCTATACAAAATAAACCCAATGTACCAGTTCTCTCTCAAAGCGTACAGCGTTGTGTTCAAGGACGCTCTTCTAAAAGCCGAACCATCTGATGAATTGGATATAAGAGTGGCAAATTTATTAGACAGCATTACTTTTGCCGTATTTGTATATACTAGCAGAGGTTTATTTGAACAAGACAAATTGGTGTTCTTGTTTCTCATCACGTTGCAGGTTCGTTTTTGTAATGGGTTCTAATAAATTGCATGATGTGTTAGTTTAAAGTATTATGGTATACCACAAGATATTTGTATTTAGTGTATAATGTACGATAACGGCTGAATATATTTATTAAATAAATTACTTGATATTTCTTATCTCTATATACCCTTAAATAAAACCATTTATTTATTAATGTCCTAAAAGCCTCATATCTAATAACGTTTTTTTTGTTGTTAATTGACTCTTACTTAATTTTAATACCATACGAGCTAAACATATAGAATTTTACTGTATTTACTATATTCTTCTATCATTGTCAGGTTCTTCAAGTTGAAGGTAAAATAGACCCGAGAGAACTAGATTTCTTATTAAAATACGCGGTAGCTCCAGCAAATTCTCCATATGTATGGTTGTCCAATAACTCGTGGGGAGGGATCGTGGCGCTCGCCAAGATGGATGCTTTTGAAAACTTAGACAAAGATATAGAAGGAGCCACAAAAAGGTAGACAAATAATAATATATCAAAATTACGACAACATAACATATTATAAACATAAACCTTTTATTATATTCATATCTGCCTGTTTATCCTGAAAAATAGCTTGCGGACGTTAGTCTTTGATGGAAGTGTCAGCATCACTTTAAATGAAACCACAGTTTTAACTACTATATAAAAGCGTAATACAATTATTTTCTTTTCAAAAATGAAATAATGTTTTTTTGAAGCAAAATATATAATATAAATATTGTTGTAATATAAAACGCCATTCGTCAAGAACGACGCACGCAGACGTAAACTTATCAAAAGGAAACCGCCGCATATGCCTCATTCCGAAATCGAGTCGTGGGTATCTAAACTATTGAGGTATCTTGATGGATTTTTTAGGTATAAGTTTAAAATATGTTCCCCTTTATGCTTTATGTAAAAGGAGCGCTGACACTTTCACCCTGTATAGACTCAAAATTAAGCAATAATATTGCTTATGACGGACGATGTCATTGTAGATTTAGCTAACAATCGACTACGATTATTATTTTTAGTTCTTTTGAGATATCCGTTGATGTTTATCAATTGTATATTATTTGTAAGATACATTACTTTGCTCTGAGATGCTTAAAATATGCCTAATTAGATATTTCTTAAAGTAGTGTACAACATCAAAAACATATCGAAGTTAAATTATTTTTACAATATTTTATTTAGAGGACTAAATAACATATTGTAAAAATAATTTAATAATAAAGTATTGTGTTTATTGTAAACTAATATAACTCTTATCAATTATATAATATGATATAAAAAAAGGTAATTCAAATATCTGGGCTCTCTTAAGAATTATATTTTACTCACAGATTTGCTACGTTATTTAAACGTTGTAGAAAGATGTAAAAAAATAACGTGGCTAGTAGTGTGATAGTGATTAGTTAAAATAATAATAATAAATAAAAATAATTCACTTGATTTTTTGCTAGATGGCAAAAATATACGGACGGAGAAGCGCCGGAGCGAGACAAATTGCCCGGCGAGTGGAAGAATAAGTCGTCATTGCAGCGCTTGTGCATACTGCGGGCGCTCAGGCCCGATAGAATGTCATATGCTTCAGGGTATAAATAAAATATATATATATTTTTATTTCGCCTTATTCTATATATTAAGATTTGAGAGAACCTAGTGTTAAAACATTCCGTTTTCTACCCGAATTCGTGTCACTGCACTGCACTTTGCTTTATCATAACGGGGAAATGAAAATCGATATGGTAAAATATTTAAAAATGAATTTTTAAAATTTGAAAATTTAGGTACAATTGTTTCTTATTGTTGGATGAATACTTTTTGTAAAATAATAATTAGCATAGTTCTACAACGTAATAATAATTCAAAATGGGAGCAACTTTGAAGGAACACTAAAGATCTATTTTAATGTATTGGTATTGTTGTGATATAAAGGAGACTAAAACGATTGCATACATTCTTGGGCCCAAATTATAGAGATGAAAATGGTATGATTTATTAGATTCAGATACATTAGTCCCTTTCTGAAAAGTTTTGGCAATCTGTGAACTGTGACTGATTAGAGATTTGGTAAAAGTGAGGCTATCGCACAATTAACACGGCGGTCGTTAGATCCAAAAGATTTCGGCGACGAAATCGAAACGAAACGAGTAAAACAAAAAATGCAAAAATCGTTAGATAAAATGTCACTGTCAGCAATCAGCTGTCATATCTGTTATTTAAAATATGGTTGATTTTAATCGATTTGAAATAGATTTATTTTTGATTTTTAAGTATTTTATTTACATTTTTTTTATTTATACTGTAATTATAATGCACTAATAAGTGCGTTAAAACACTTAGACTGAATTAAAGTGAACAAATATTTTATTTTCGTATTACTGTAATGGATTATTTATATCGATTAAGGATCTATAATTATTTTACTCATTTTTCTCTGACATTCTCAATTGAGCTGATTTTTACTATTCTAAAATCGAAAAAAAAATACTAGATTTTTAGACCATATCTCAACTCTTTACATTTGGGCCCACGATTTTTGTCTCCTTTGTGTAATTTTGTAAACAAGTAGGTACATTCAATAATCGCTATAATATGCTTTTCTTAAAACCAATTAAATAATTTAATATAACATTTAAATTTAGAGCCTTCTGTGAAGAAAATCTTGGAACGAAATATGTGGAAGCTCGAACTCCATCGCTCGAAACATCATTCAAAGAAAGCACATCTACCACTCCCCTTTTCTTCATATTGTCACCAGGAGTGGATCCATTAAAGGTATTGTATAACACACAGCTCATAGTCGATTACGTTTTATCATAATATATTTTTGTTACATCTTAGAAGAGATAAAAAAAAACATGATTTTTACTGGGGTATATTAACGCATGATAGTTTTAATATTTAAAATATGTTTTTTGGGTTGTAAATGCAAAGTGTTTTCTTATGTCTTAAAGCAAGTTTTGTTTAAGTTTTATTACTACTACTACTACTACTACTACCATTAGCTTCACGCCTTATCCCTAACGGGGTAGTCAGAGAGAAAGGAGCGCCAAACGTTACGGTCTCTCTACATACCTCTTTGGCCTCGTCCACTGTCATCAACCTCTTCATACATGCCCTCCGGGGGGTCCTCATGCTTTTTACGTGACTTTCCTCCAGTATCTTTGATACTGTGTTTTCGAAGGTCAACCGAGGTCTCCCCTACCTCTTAAGTTTTATATACAATTTAAATGGTATTTAAAAAGTTTATGTAAAAAATACTTTAGTAAAATCAGTACATACCTTTATTATAAAACACTAATGAAAAAATGGAAATTCGAATAAATTATTTTCATTTTCCCGCTGTATTAATAAGACAAAACGCAACTTCAAGTTCCGCCACTCAACACGCAAGTTCGATAATTGGGTAGTACTGGGTGTCTTAATTTAATAACATTAGGTTCCTTCTGCCTACCGTGCTATACGCGGGATACAGTGTGAAGATAAAAAAAATCACAATACTGTTTTCTTCTCATAGGATGTAGAAAAGCTTGGACGCAAACTTGGATTTTCGACAGACAAGAAAAATTTCCACATTGTATCCCTTGGGCAAGGACAGGAGGTCGTCGCTGAAGAGGCCATGAGTATTGCATGTGAGAATGGTCACTGGGTCATCTTACAGAATGTACATTTAGTGGCCAAATGGCTGTCAACTTTAGAAAAGAAAATGGAGGAAACTTTTGAAAACCCTATTGAAGATTATAGGTTTTTGTATTTTTTTTCGCATCACATTGTTGACGTGTACCTGTACTATTTTAAAAAAATCAAAATTAAATCAGCTTCACGCTGTATTGCGCACACAGCATGGTAGGGAGAGGGAACCTAGTGTTAAGACACTCCGTTCCCTACTTTCTGCCGAATTCTGGAGGCATTGCGTGTTGAGTGGCAGAACTCATCGCGCTTTGCCTCGACACCAGAGCGAAGAAATGGAAATATAAATTTAAGTAAATATTTCATCTCCTCGAGTGGGCATCAAACCCACAACCAGTCGGTTTTACAGAGTCACACTTCGTGCCGCTGCGCCACGACTGGTCTCACCTGTACTATTTTTTGTATAAAATTTTGCAAATGCAAATTGTTGTAAATAAGTTTCGTTTTTTTTTTCTTTATAAAAGAGATCTAAAGCCGTTAGAATGTGAAAGGCATTGCTTTTATCCTAAGATATCACTAGAAAGAATATGAAGTGGACCTATGTCAACGATGTTGTCACTTTTGTATTATTTTTTGGCACAAAATGCAATCAAAAGAAATATTCAATTCTTCTAGGTTGTTCCTAAGCGCAGAACCAGCATCTGATCCTGCCTACCACATCATTCCTCAAGGTATCTTAGAGTCGGCTATTAAAATTACCAACGAGCCCCCCAGCGGGATGTGGGCTAATTTACACAAGGTTAGTATTTTCTTATTATTAATACTAAAACAAAAAAATCAGAATTTGATATTTATTTTTAATTATTCTTGGCATTTTAAGTACCTGTAGATGTCCTTAACAACCAGTTAAAAAGATACTTGGAACAGACTGCTTTCGATCGAATGGGTCTACCGAAGACTCATTAAACGAAGTAATAATTACCGTTTCGGGTACATTGTACAACCGTAAAAAGTGTATCGGAATATTTCTTGACTTAAGTAGCTCTTCTCAGCAAGCTATTCAAGTTTTAAATTTTAAATAAGAGATAACTGTCACTTATGACAGTTATTCTTAGGATATCCTACTGCTCACAGAAACCGGAATAGCTTCTGAAGACCAAGCGCAAGGACTACAAATAACTAACTATACTCACTACTACAATACAAGGACTGATATGTCTGTCGTAGATCGACACATCGCCTCCTCTCATTCACAATAACCTAAACAAACACAATATTATAGAATCGATATATTTAAATGACAACAGCTACTTATGGCTTCATGTCAACATTTGCTTTAGACATTGGTGTTGTGTACAACCCAGGAGATGCAAACTTGAATACAATCTTGGAAGACTATGAATTGCAACAACGCAAGCGAGCAAGCAAATTATGAGGGACATCAATATCGATCTTTCTATAATGGAGTGTTTTAACACTAGGTTCCCTCTGCCTTCCCGCTCACAGCAGGATAGGCAGAGGGAACATAGTGTTAAGATACTCCATTCCCCACTTTCCGCAGAATTCTGGAGGCATTGCGTGTTGAGTGGCGGAACTCCACGCCACGCTTTGACTCGACATAAGAGTGAAGAAATGAAAATATATATTTAAATAAATATTTCATTTCCTAGAGTGGGGATCGAACCCACAACCAGTCGCGTTTACAGTCACGCTTGCCTCATTTTAATTTAATGACCATTTTAATATATTTAATTTAAATTTAAGTTAAACCGCTTGAACCGCCGTCCAAGCGCTCTGACCACTAAACCATACGTTCTCATCAAGCTATGTAGCAATTTGAACGTACGTACGTAGCCTGCTACGTTCAAATTTTTACACGTTTTCTAAATAAGTTTTATTAGTGTATGGAACAACTCTTAAAAAATGTTAAAAATATTTAATAAATAGCATTTTCGCTTGTCAAGTAGCTATTCTTAGCCGTTATTTTTGGGTAGTGGAAATTTGCTCAAACTTGCATACATGGCGTAAGAGGTTCGTTCATTCGAGAACCGCCCGTCTAGTACAATAACTAATAATCTAGAAAAGAATTTCCTGAAATTAGAGCGTTTAACCCAACAGATTCCTGCTTTATAATATTAAGTATATATAGACTATTAATTTAATCATATACACATTTTACCTTATCCAGGCGTTAGATAACTTCAGTCAGGAGACTCTTGAAATGTGCAGCAAGGAGGCAGAGTTTAAAGCCATCTTGTTTGCGCTCTGCTACTTCCACGCTGTTGTTGCTGAACGTCGTAAGTTTGGACCGCAGGGTTGGAACAGGTTAAATATAATGTTATTTAATATTACTTATATATTCACATTTATCAGATTATTAATACATCTTTGTGGTTTGTGTACACACAATATAAAAATAAATAATACCCATAATCGACTGACATCTAGTCTTAATAACTTATCTACCTTTAACACTCTGTTGAATGATACGTGTACAGATATATGTTACACTGTTATATACCTTATGTTAGATTTAATATTAGGTATAAAATTATGTTACACAATATTAGGTATAATATAAACTATTATATTATAATGTATTGAATATCTGTATACAATAAATTTAACAGATTGTTATAAGTTATTCAGACCGGCCGTAAAAGAGTAACATAATAGTAGGAGAGCTCGGGATGCAAAATTTTTAGTTACTAAAGCGTCATGGGGGACCTAATTTGAGCGTGTAAGAGCGTGTACTCATTTTCAAAGATATAAACAAAAAATCTGTCATGTGGAAATACTTGAGTCAGATCATCAGACATTCATCGTAATGTGACTAATTCTATGGAAGAATATTCTTAATCGGACAATTTGAATTATTTTGAATTTTTGCCTGTAATAAAATAATATTATAAATACAATATTATATATTATCATTTATTGACACACAAGTAGATAAGATATATCAAAAATAAATATTTTAATCTTCATACTAACTGGATTCCTTTACAAATTATGTTTTTAACCTGGTCAATTTCTTCGTTATTTCGTATTGCTGTAAGCAGGATTGGCACTAACTTTACAATTTACTTAATTTATAGTATTGGAAAAAAAACGTAGCTGAATTTAAATTATCTCTTAAAATCTCAAAAAAAACTTAAAATCTTCAAATGCATCTGGAAGTTAGTTAGTTAATAAGTTTATTTGTGATTACTTACGTAAAAATGGTCAGGTTTTATTTTTTCTCGTAATCCTTCAAGGTCGAGTATTTTGAGGTTACGTTTTTTTACTCGCCTACTTTCTTATGACACGCTCAAATCGACCGATTATTGAAATATATACTTTTATATACATGTACTTAACCTTAATCGCGCTCGAGTTTCTCGAAGGATCGATTATTTTTGCTAATCTGACGGTCTTGCCTCAACGCACGTCCTTATACTTGGTTATTTGGTAGGGATACACTACAGGGTACAAGGCTTCTGCCCATATGATTTCCTGACGAGCTCGAGTAACGCGATGAATTCCTACTTGGGCTCTCCTGTGACTCTATATATATCGTTTTGCTTTAAAAAATATTTTACAACATTTTATAATAAATTTTATTCCATTGATTTGACTTAAAATATACTTAATACTATGTTTATATGTTTGCTTTCTAAATATAGAGTATACCCGTTCAATTTCGGTGACCTAACGATATGTGTGTACGTTTTGTACAACTATCTGGAGGCGAACCCGCGAGTACCGTGGGAGGACTTGAGGTACCTCTTCGGGGAGATTATGTACGGCGGACACATTACAGACGATTGGGACAGACGCCTTTGCAGAACTTTCTTGTTGGAATATATGCAACCGGAATTGGTATAGTTTTTTATTTTTTAGTTTTATGTATAGTACGGTCAACGAGTTGTGGCTGCCTTGAAATTAAGTTTTCTAAATTTTTACACATTGTTTACTCGGAAACAAAATATTAAATGTAAGAAAAACCTTAGATTAAATCGACGCAGCCATTCCTTTCTTCGGGATGTCAATCTCAGCAGATTTTGATAACACTTAATATTGGACCGTGCTTTGTGATATTAAAAATAATGTAACTGGACAAAATTAGTTAAATATCATAATTATACCGGGTAGGAATTGAAACTAATCACTGTAATATTTTGTTTACGGTTAGTAATTTCATAAAATTAATATTTTATACATGATTATATCCTTAAAATATTAAATTCATTATATTTATGTTATAATTATAAAGTATAGTAACTATAGTTACATCTCTTTTACTTGTACTTAGGTTGACGGTGAGCTACAACTAGCGCCCGCTTTCATATCTCCGCCCAATTCAGATTATGTTGGCTACCACCAGTACATAGATGACTTCCTCCCAGAGGAAACACCATATCTCTACGGCTTACACCCCAATGCTGAAATTGGTTACTTGACTACTGTCTCTGAAAGATTATTTAAGGTGTGTCTTTAAAAAATATGTATATAATATAGACATATTAACATTATCTTTTTTCATTTTTTGTTACATATAGTACTTTGTTTTCACATAGGTATAAACTAACTGTGATCCCCATTTTCTGCTTATTTTTCGAAATATTACGTGTTGAGTGAAGAAAGTCAAGGTTTTTAGATATACCAGAGCCTGAAAATGAACATACTTCGTTCCCACGATTAGATATCGACCCCACAACCATTGCGCTTCAGTCAGACGCTCGGATACTTTAATGGCCGTGTTGATCTTAATCAATAAAATAATACTGTCTAAATGGACCATATTTAACATTACATTTCATTGCTAAATGCATGAATTTATACAAAATTAATATTACAGGTAGTATTTGAAATGCAGCCCCGAGACACGGGTGCACAAGCGGGTGGCGGCGCGACCAAGGAAGAAATGGTAATTCATGATCTAGACTTATCGTGTCTATTCAAAAATAGAGTATAATATAAAATAATTTTAAATACTTATTTAGAAAACGTATAAAAATTTGAACGTAGCGGGACTCGAACCCGCGCCTCCTGGAAACCGACCAGGCGTTCTGACCACTAAGCCATACGTTCTCGCCAAGCTACGTCGATTTTTTTTTTCCTAAGTGTGGAATAACACTTTAAAAATGTTTAAAAATAATTTTAAATATTCATTAAAAAACGTCTTCAGGTCCGATATATATTGGATGATATATTGGATAGAGTACCAGAACCCTTCAATTTAGTGGAACTAATGGGAAAAGTGGAGGAACTTACTCCGTACACCATCGTCGCGTTACAAGAGTGCGAGAGGATGAACAAACTCATGGGAGAAATTAGACGCTCGTTGAAAGAATTGGAATTGGGCCTCAAAGTATGACAATATTTTTAGCTTTACGCTGTATCACGCTGTATCACGCTGATACTCTACCAAAAGTAGGCTGAGAGAACCTAGAGTTAAAATACAATAAATATACATTTTCGAGATATTGTGCGTTGAGTGCAAAACTCAACTTATCTTACTGAATAGTGAAAATGAAAGTAATTCATATTCCGTAGTTGGAATCTAAACTCTAAAATCTAAACTAAACAAACTCGAACAATAAAGTCACACATTGTAATTACTAAGATTCGTGTAAAATTTGTGCTGCATATTTATATATCGTTATTTACTGTATTTTTTAAATAATAAACAAGAAACAAGTGATCTCTGACAGTACATGGAATAAATGTGAGAAAATCTACTATTGGGTTCAAATTTGTCAATGTAATAGAATTCAAAATAATATTTGCTTAAATTTTGTCTGTTTGTCTATGCGTTTTTGGACGCTAACTTAACAGAAACAGCCTAACCGGTGCACTTTTCTCTATTGTATATTGAAAAACTTCTCTAAAAATTTAGTATTTGTTAGATTTCAAAATTTCCACAATATAATGAATTAGATGCTATTTTATTTTTGCAATCGTATAGATATTGTCTTTAAAATGTAAATTTTGTTGGAGCCTAAAAGTAATTCAGATTGATAGACAAATAATAGTATAGTTTAAGCGGGCGAAGTCCCGAGCGAATCGTTGTTATAACATAAATGTCCACACCAGGGCGAGTTAACAATAAGCAGTGACATGGAGAATCTGATGGAGTCCCTCTTCATGGACAACGTGCCGGAGTCGTGGACCAAACTGGCGTACCCGAGCCAGCTCGGCCTCGCCGCCTGGTTCTCCGACCTTTGCCTGCGGCTCACCGAGCTTGAGAACTGGTCAGGGGACTTTAACGTGAGCGAGCGCCTTCATTTTGTTAGACTCTTTAGAATAGAAATTATTTACAAATAGAAAATATCCATACCTATATTATAAATTCGAAAGTAACTCTGTCTGTCTGTCTGTCTGTCTGTCTGTCTGTCTGTCTGTCTGTTACGCAATCAGGGCCAAACCGCTAATTCAATTGTAATAAAATACTCATACAGAGATACTTGAGGGTCTTCGGATGAACATAGGTTACTTTTTTTTCTCATATTTGTAATATTGTCGATATATAATAATATATTAAAGTACTTTTTCACTTGACAGGCAATTTATTCCGCCATGTTAATAACAACCGACGGTTGCTAAGCAACGCTTTGCAAAGTTTATTTGTTGTTATAAGAAAACGTCACCCAAAATGAGCTTGCTTAACGCATACATGGCGTGCGCCGACTCAACCTTATGAGATACATAAAAATAATGTTTTACAAAAATATTGTTCTTTAAATAATGTTTTAAAAAGTCCGCGATACACATACCATGTTTATCTCTGAAGGTTAAGCAAAATAACACAGTAACAACAAGTAACCATTTTAACTAATTTACTTTATATTTATCGAGTTTTTATTGTATGTATTTTCTATAATTTGATATTGATCCTTATGAAAATGAATATAATAGTTTATTGAAATTATAGTTTACTGTATAACATTCTAATAAATAATTAAAGAGATATCACTGATTCGAAATGACCTAGCCTACGAGCGGCATAGTAGGACCGACGCAAACGGGCACATGACTTTGACGGTTTTATAAATTTTCATACATTTTCGAACTACTGTTAATTTTTATGTAATTATTTGCTGTTTATAATTAATTTATACTTTTCTTTGGTTCTTCGCTTATTCGAACATTAGTTAGATTTTCATTAATTTCTTGGTGTGGTGTAAGTTGCGGCCCTGCGCGGCATCGGTATAATATTATTTAAGTATTAAGGAGAGAATTGTTGGTTATTTCATCTCGGTTGGATTATCTATACCGTTGTTATACACTTAATAAATTGTGGTTTTAGTTTTTTGGGATTTTATTTGATATTGCTTGCAAAACTTATCATATTTAATGTAGAAAGGACTTTAGTTATTTCATATAGTATCTATGTACGCGCGCAAGGAAAACGAGTAAAAAGATTTTTCCCGGGTAAATCAGTAAAATCGATCACTGAAAGCCCGTTAAGTTTAAGACACTCCGTTCCCCACTTTCTGCCGAATTCTGGAGGCATTGCGTGTTGAGTGGCAGAACTCAACGCCGCGCTTAACCTCGATACCAGAGCGAAGAAATGGAAATATAAATTTAAGTAAATATTTCATCGCCTCGAGTGGGGATCGAACCCACAACCAGTCGGTTTTGCAGTCACACCTCGTGCCGCTGCGCCACGACCGACCTCAAAAACTTTTAATTTTAATTCTTTTTAATATTTATTTTAGGTACTTTGATATAATATTAATAATGTAGCTTTGTTTAGTGTTTTTTATTAATATTTTGTTGGTTACGTTTACTTATAATTTTTTTCATCTAAATTAGTTACATATTTTCAAAAACTATTTCATAAATATATCTAATAAGCATTCGTATAGCTTAAGCTGGCGAAGCCGCGTCCGGGTCCGCTAGTTTGTATATAAATAGACTTATGCTAGCTCTTTTAAATCTTCGAATGAACAAGAAGAAGCAGTTATACATTAAAGTTTAGATAGATATTCTGTGACTTTGTTTGTTAAAGCTTACAATTTACTAAATGTTCACATCTCTATATATAATAAATGGTTAGAAAAGTTGATTCTGACCGTAGAGATAATGTAGTGTTAAGACACTCATTTACGCACCTCGTGTTGCAGAGCGTAAACATAATATAATTTACATGTTAATATGTATTCTACTGGAATATTCTGCTACTGGAATGGGAATCCTATTCTCAAGAATGGGATTCCCATTCCAGTAGAAGAAGAGAGCCTCACAGAAGTATTTTTATTATTCTATAATAAGATTAAACCTTGCAGCTGCCGCCGGCGGTGTGGCTGGCGGGCTTCTTCAACCCGCAGTCGTTCCTGACGGCCATCATGCAGCAGACGGCGCGCAAGAACGAGTGGCCGCTCGACAAGATGTGCCTCAACTGTGACGTCACCAAGAAGGGGCGCGGGGACTTCAAGTAAGATATCGTCTTCTTACAGTGTAAACAAAACGAACAAAACAAAAGCAAAATATCTCTTATCTTTTTTTCATTCTATAAATACAATTTTATACCATTCGAAAATGTAGAAAACAATATTTGACCTTTAATTTACTTCATACTAGCAACCTCCTCGCACCTTTGCCCGCTTAAACAACGCTATTGCTTATTTATCTATAAATATGAAAATTTTCACCCACAATTTCTCGTCCACATACATTTGATATCACATCAACACTTGTGAATTCACCTCCACATGATTTCAAATCCACATTATTTGATTTTAAACATTTTTTAAAGTGTTATTCCACACTTAGTAAAGATTCTAAATAAGTATTTTTCTCACATAATTGTGTTTTGACGTTCACACATCTCTTGTCTATACATCTGATCTCATATTCACACATAGGACCTCACGTCCACATGTACGATCTCACTAAACTCTAAGCTGATAATTTTCATTATATTAATTGAGATACAAAATATTATTCTCTATTCTTTTACAATATAAAGCAGTGTCTCTCCTTTTTTCACTTTTCCTTCTAATAAAAGACACAAGATTATATATTCAGTAATGGAACTCGACGTCATGCATGCTCTTGTTAGAGTGAGAAAATGAAAATAATGAATTCCCCTGGGTGGAAATTGAACCCACGAGCTGGTACGGTGCAGCGCGCCGCCGCGCGAGGGCGCCAACATCCACGGGCTGTACATGGAGGGCGCGCGCTGGGACACGGCCACGGGCGGCATCGTGGAGTCGCACATGATGGAGCTGTTCCCGCTCATGCCCGTCATCTACGTCAAGGCCGTCACGCAGGACAAGCAGGACGTGCGCAACGTCTACGAGTGCCCCGTCTACAAGATACGGTAATTAACTTTTTGTTTATTTACTTATTATTAGTTCGGCAGAAAGTGGGGAACGGAGTGTCTTAACACTAGGTTCCCTCTGCCTACCCTGCTGTGTGCGGGATACAGCGTGCTGATTTTTTTTTTTTAATCTAATAGTAATTTGTCTAGAGTCACAAATAACTATAATAATTTATCCTTCTTTTATATATCCTAATTATTTATAAGGAAATTGATTCTAATTAAGCATTCTATGTAAACATGTTGTGTATAAGCATTACTTAGAACAAGACGGACGGAAAGAGTGTGTTCTATATTTTCTCTTAACTACTTATACTACATATAATATAATAAGTAAGTGAGAATAATAAAATGTATATATTTAAAATGTATATTTCTACTGTAGAATGCGTGGTCCGACGTTCGTCTGGACGTTCAACTTAAAGACGAAAGACAAACCCACGCGCTGGACCCTCGCTGGGGTCGCGCTGCTGCTCGGCGTCTAAAATTATCACTTTTTATATAGCTAAATTATTTATTTATTTATATATTGTTACGTTATTATTTGTTGTTGTTTTAGTAACTTAGTTTAATCTTATAATGTTCGATTGAGTTTTGTGAATGTTGTCTCTAGTTCCTAATAAAATAGTACATTTAAAATGCCTTTTATTTTTGATACCTTGCGAAATATATATTTTTAAAACTTCTCTGTGGAATATGGAATTTATAAAGTTAACAAAACATTTTAATAAACACATTATTTATTCAGGATTTACAACAGCATTTGCTTAACTATTCATTTTATATATTACAAATATAATGAGGTAGTCAGTGCAAAAATGACCTACAACAAAGCGATTTCTTGGAACAATTATGAATAATGTGGTTATACCAACTTAATAAATTAAGGGTAATACCAAATTTATATTAAATTTCTTATAAATTTAATTTATTTAGTTATAGGTAAAGCTTATCATTAACGATGTCAATTAATTGGAAAGACTTATTTTATTTACTTAAACAATTTTGTTATTGTGCTCTAAGTAAGGCCACTATTGCACTCATAATCTCAGCATATTTTAAATGGGGCAATTTGCATCATATAAACACATTCCGCCGAAAAAATTGGGCTTGGAATATATTCCTATATGATAATTGTTGACTAAATCAAAATCTTCATAAAATATAATTTAAAAAACGTATTTAATAAAGAAACAATATAAATGACTAATAATAAGATTTAGTTACATGGCTTAGAGATGACATGTTACAAAAAAAATCATCTTACTAATTAAGCAGTGCTAGTAACAACTAACAAGTGACATCAGAAGTAATAAGTATAAGTAGGCATTACTATATATACTTTTATTATACAGAGTGGAAATGTCAGCGCTCCTTTTACGGGAACAGCATATAGAGGTAAAATAGGGTAAAATATTTTAAACTCATACATAAAGAAATTAATCAAGATACCTCAACAGTTTAAACGTATTTTTTTTTCATTTCACGATGTTTATCCTTACCTGTATTTCGTTTGACGTAGTTACGCATATAGATAGATACCAATAACGTAAACACATACTACTACAAATTTTTTTTTGAACTTTGCTGCCATTACCTACGACTCAATTTCGGACTGAGGCGTATGCAGCGGTTTCCCTTTGATAGGTTTATGTGTGCGTGCGTCGTTCTTGACAGATGGCATTTTATATTACAACAATAATTTTATTATTTTTGTTTGAAAAAATCACTTATTCATTTTTGGGGAAAAAAATCATTATTATATTAGGCTTTTCTAGAGGAGTTAAAACTGTTGTTTCATTTAAAGTGGTGCTGACACTTCCATCCTATATAAGAGGAATAAATTTTACATTTTTTAATATTAATTGCTATAAAAAAATACATTTAAAAATATAAAAAAGCACTTCCGAGGATGGGGCAAGGGTCCAAGCCATCTGTGGCTAGGGCTCCAGATAGAGAAACCTCCGAAGGCATTATATTAT
Source organism: Heliconius erato x Heliconius himera (assembly GCA_013421005.1). NCBI lineage: Eukaryota > Metazoa > Arthropoda > Insecta > Lepidoptera > Nymphalidae > Heliconius > Heliconius erato x Heliconius himera. The sequence continues at coordinate 7,813 of JAATLQ010038146.1, read as the reverse complement.
TATTTATTGTTAAATTCACGCTTTCCGCCAATGCCGCTCTTTGCCTCGTTGCTAGAGCGAGGAAACTAAAATTAAATATTTCATTTCCTCGAATCAAACTCACAACTTATCGCGTCTACAACCTTACGCCTGTGCCCCTGCGCCACGACTGACATCTTACTTTTATAGTTATATTTAACAAAGTGTTTTTTAAACATTTTTTTATTGATATTTAAAATTATCAAGATTTCGAATGAAGTCAACACTCTCTTTAAATTGTGAAGACGGAAGACTCCACCTTAAAATAGAGTAATTAATGTTCTTAGACGATAAATATTTAATAACTACAAAAATATATCATGACATTTTGCATATATCTATTACGTACTGATTTTATAATGTAAAAAAATGCACTGGCAGTGTATTTATCCTTTTTAATAGCAATCAATTAAAATAATTTAGAATACAATAATAGTTTATCTAATCTATCCGAATACAATTGTTACTACCCAAAATCACAGAATTATAAAAATAATGTATATGTATCAGGTAAGTACCTATATAAATAATAATATAATATAAATAAAAAAAATATGTCATATTCAGTAAATTACCACACGTATATTCTTTTTAACTAACAATAGGTAGGCCAGCTAATGTTTGTAAATTGTAAGAAAATTATATTTTTAAGTTTATAAATACAAATTAACTAAACCTTTGTTATAAATAACATATATTATATATAAAAAATTGAAAGCTAAACTAAAACTTACATGTAAAATAATACATTAACATTAGTCGAGACTTCTTACTGCTTTAGACGATTTTGGAGAGGCATTGTCATTGTCTGATGGAGGCTCAGATCCCTTTACAGTGAACGTAACGTAGTACCTTTTGTTTCTATCCAGTTTCTCGGCCGGCAGTGCTATCAACTGTCTTTCAGTACCATGTGATACTTCAAGTGTAACGTGAGCTTTACCCGAAGGTGGCTTAGAATTAATTTTTGGTAGAAATCCTTTTGACTTACTTGTGCCCGCCGTGGCGGGCTTAGGCATTGTGTGATGATTCCATTTGTAGGGAACTAAAGGAATATAAATATTGATTAATATTTATTATTTTAATAAATTAATTAAATAATATAATATTTTTCACTTACTGTAAGCGGAACAAGGGATCCCGGTGTACGCGTGCACTGCATGGAAGCACCGATGGGTTTTACTCGTGCACAAACATGGATTATCCGGAATAGTGCTCATTTTATATAATTCGCTTTCACCGTAATCAAAATCTATGGGTTTTTCAGGTAGCTTATCCAAGTGTTTCTTTCCACTTTTTTGTAATTTTCTCAAGCTATCGTAAAGAAACTTTTCAAAACTACTGAATGAGTAGTCTATACTGTTATATGATCCTAAACCCACATTGCTTAAGCTAGATTTATTGTATTCGTCGATTGCTCTTTTTACTAGTACAGCCTCATTAGCTTTGCTTGTTCTTATTTGTAACCGCTTCAGTTCCAATAAATGTTGGAAAATTTTTCGTTCGCAATAGTATCTGAAAATGAAACCTTAATTTGAATAAAATATCAAGGTACGACTAAACAAAATAATTATTTCCACAGACCTCCTCATATTCGTCTGTATTCGTTGAGTTACTGACTTCATATCTACTGCTCTCTTGTCACCAGGCTTCCTTACTGGAATTTTACTATCAGTTTTACTGGTATTTCTTGCACTTTTCCGTTGTTGATAATACGCATTAAGTCTTGGACTCATAATACATCGTTGAACAGGACGAGGACTGGGTTCAAATCCAGAATCCAACAGTCCACTGGATTCATACCCTCTTTCAGAGTTTTCACTTTTGGATCTGATAGTCATTCGACTTTTTATTCTACCTTTTTTACGAAATCTTTTTCTCCTGCCGTTCGCTTCGGAAAGACTATAATATATTTCATTATCGCTTATACTGGGAATTCTTCCCAAAGAGCTATCTCTTAGTAATCTATTATCAATATGTTCCCCATCAATCAAACTTTTTGATTTTTTTAGTATTCCTGAACCTATATCGACAGTTTCTATGGTATCAGAAAGTACTTTATAACTTTCTGTTTCATAAATACTACTTTTTCTACTACTTGCTTGACTATCCTTAGAGAATTTACTTACGCGACTCGGAGAAATTTGATCTAAAGGTAAATCATTATCAATAGGATTTTGTTCATCGTGTGAAATGGATTCTTGTAGCTCTTGATTTGTAAATAATGGGTCATCCAGTATAGTTATAATACCCTTATCAGGAATTGCATCAATTTCACTGCTAATTGATGTTTTCGAAGTTTCTTGTTCCTTTTTCAAAGCAGTTTCACTTTCAGGAATTTCTTTAGTTTCCATATTCTCGGCATCAAGAGCACATTTACTATCTCCTGCTAGTTGTTCTGACTCGTTTTCAGAGTCTTTGATTTTAAAAACTTCGTCTTTGTTCGAGAAAGATACGCTTGGAGAACTTTTATCCAAAGAAATAGTTTGTTCTTTGGTGTTTAGATTTAAGTCTAATATAATTTCCTTTTTACTTTCTGTTTTGCTTTCATCAGGTCCAGACAATACTTGAAATGATGTTTTTCTTTGTGGTTCTGAACTACCATTGCGACTTATTACTTTCTGTTTGTCCTCTTCATCGTTACTATTTGTTTTTATCTCAGTTTCTTTAAGACTTTTTTCAGATTCGTTATTAAAATCAAGCGGAGAAGATTGAGGTTCATCTTTGGTTTCAATGTTATCCCCGGAAATGTCTTGACTAGTTGTCACTCTATCATCAATGTTCTTTGGTAAATTGTCTAAAATTAATTCTTGTCTCTCATTTTCTAACGCTCCACTAGTATTCGTTATATCTTCAGATTTTGATTGACTTTCCTCTTTTGATGTATCCTCTAGGTGAAAATCTTTGTCTCTTTCAACAATTTGTATTTTATTGTCCTCTCTTACTTCTTCATTAACATCCTTATGTGTAACAGATAAATTTGAAGTTTCTATAGACACATTATTAGAAGAATCCATTGTCACTGTCAATTCAGAACTTCCATGTTGTGAAGATTCACGCTCCATGTGAATTTGTGCTTCCGTAATTACCATATTAGTCTTCACTGAAATAGTATCAGTTTCTGTTTCACTTAGTGTTTTCTGTTTTATTGTATGAGGTGCTATTGCCTGATCTGTACTCGTTTCAAGTGGATTTTGTAAGTTTTCCATATTTTCTTTTCTCATCGTCAGTTCATTTCTTTGTATTTGTTCAACATTTTTATAATTTGTGATATTGACTCTTTGCTTAACTTTATCATTTTCAATATATATTGAAGTCTTTTTTCCTTTCCGTTTTGTAGTATGTCGGTCACTGGATTCTGAACTACTACTTGAAATCGATGACTTTTTTTGCTTGGTTCGTTTTCTATTTCGTTTACTTTTTGTTTTCTTAGAATAACTTGATGATTCTGAAGAACTTTCTGAATAAGATCTTAAATGCCGCCGATGGTATCTAGAACTACTTTTGCTACGTCTTGATGGTTCACTTTTCGATCTACTCTTTTTTGTTTTCAATTCTTTTTTCATTTTATGTTTACTTGCTTTATGCTTTTCTACTTCAAACTCGCTGTCATAGCCATCACTAAAACTTTTTTGCTTATCCATGGATTTTTTTCTTCTTTCAGTATGTCGATCACTATATTTCTTTTGCATTTTTCTGTTAACTTTATCATAGTCAGATGATGAGCTACTTTTTGAATCAATATCGCGTTCATTACTTACATCTTTTCTTCTATCCATAACAGGACTTGATAACTCTACAATTTCACGCTTTTCAATTCTTATTCGATCACGTACATCAATTTTTGTACTTGTTACTTTTCTCGTCGGTAAGCCTGTTATTTGGGCGCTATCTATAATAATTTGTGTATTAGAAAGTTTCGATGCGGGCAAACCACCTTGCATTTGTAAATACTTGGCAGTTGAGCGATGACCTCTACTTGTTGCACAGTCTAGTGGTGTGAGCGGTTCATTTTTAGATGACCTAGCTACTGGATTAACTTCTGCACCTCTGTCTAATAACAAGCGACAGAGATCAGCGTTATCAGTAGATGCAGCTATATGCAAAGGAGTACGGCCTTCATGATTTGTCGCATTTACTTGCGATGGTCTTCCATCTAGTAACCATTTTACTAATTCTCTACGACCTGATGCCACAGCCTCGTGGAGCGGTAAATCTCCCTTTGAATTCCGCAACCACAGATTTGCTCCTCTCGCACCTGAATGAAAATATGATATAAATATTTGACTTTATAAAATCTATGGACATATGTTTTAGTAGATATGAAGCTAACCTAAGATGCGTACGGTTTCTATCTGCCCTTTGGCCGCTGCTGTATGTGCAGGGCTTCTTCCCCTACGATCCTGACGATGTGAATCTGAACCATGTACCAGTAACGCTGACGTTGCATCGGCGTGCCCTAAGGCAGCAGCATAATGTAAGGGAGTACAGCCATGTGAATCAGCGACATCGACTCTAGCTCCACAAAGACCCACTAGAGTCTCCAAGGCTTCCGTATGCCCTCGAGCCGCTGCACAGTGAAGCGCTGTCAAGCCATCTCTGGTTACAATGATAAATTATTAATAATTAATCACTATAATTTTATACATTTTATTTAAATATATGATATGAACATTTAAAAGAATAAATAATTCACCTATCTGAATCATCTACACTGGCCCCTGCTTGATGCAATGCTAGAACAGCAGCAGCAGAACCTGCAGAAGCAGCCCACAGAAGAGGAGTACGCCCATCTGCGTCACGTACATCTACTCTTGCACCACCTTCTCTCACTAACGCTCGAAGGACTTCCAAAGCTGCTCCCCTGCTCTAAAATATAAATAACTAGTGAAGCGCGTTTAAATTATTATGTCATACCAAGCAAAACTACGTAAAATACTTTTATATAAATCTGGTCTATGTGTTATTCTGACATATAAGCTATATTAGTCTAAAGTTCATTTAAACCTCTTTAGTAATATTTGCATGAAAGTTTAACAAAAAACCATCCTCACAAACTACACATTTATAATATTGGTAGGATACTGTTAATAACTAATACATACCTATTAAGTAACCAAAAATATTTATAACTCTTTTTATTCTTTTGTGTGTGTAAATTAAATGAAAAATAGAAGAACAATATATATGTTAATATAAAACATGTAACGAACCTGATGATCGGTGGCGGCAGGGGCGCCGCACATCTGTGCTGCATAGTGGAGCGGGTACCCTCCATGCTGGTCCGGAGTAGCTGCGTCTGCTCCTGCTGCCAAAACAGCTCTCAACGCACCCACTTCTCCGCAAACTACATATAAGTCAGATTGGAACATTCTATATTTATAATTTATTTTGTGAAGAATTTTGTCAAAATATCAGTAATAGTATTAGTTTATGTATCAGCCTTTATCACTGACTCATTCAATCACCCTTTATGACACCACACCAAAGCATTCAATTATTTAAGCACATTCATATCAAAAGATAACACTTTATTCAATTAAATGATTCCTATTTATTATTTGTCAGATTGACCTTTTGTGTGTTTGTAATTAAAACTCAAGTCCGAGATAGATATACGTAATTCAATGGTTCAAGGACCTGGCCTTGTTCGTCGCTCAATAATGTAGTAACTGGACACCCCTCGCTGCCTTAACAACGACATACAAACTTTGGCCACTGCCAGACGATAAAAGTATCATTATATAAAAAAATACACTTTGACCTTACCAAAATGTACTTCAAAAGTACCAAGTCACGAACGACGAATTTTCATAGATGCGAATTAGATTGAATTTGTCTCATTAAAAGTAAATTTTCGGTAAAGGTCATGGATACGAAAACGAATGAGTCAAGTTAGCCGGACTTCCTTTCAATACATTATCATGAAATCATAAAATAAACTTAGTCATTTCTTTTTACTAAAATAAATTTGGTTGTGGCTTTGATGATTTATTCCCCCTCTCGCCGCCGCGTGGAGAACAGTAAACACTCCGTTCTCCACGCGGATTTATAAGGTATCCTTAATAAGATTCTCTTTGCCTGCTACAGCAGAATACAGCGGAATACAGCGTTAAGTCAAAAAAAAAATGAAACATTTACAAATCCTATGCTTTTAGTGAACTTTTATTTTTCCATTAAGTATAAATTTAATACACATAAATAGATTATATATTTACACATCATCTACACCCACAGTTGAAATTCGTATCTACTAAGCACATTGTATAAAATTTTGAGATTTGAAAAATGTGTCATTTTTGCGAAATTATAAAGTTAGGAGACAAGACAAGTTGTAAGTTCTAATAATTTTAGATACATCGACATAAAACTAATATAGATTGACTCGTAGTAACAGTTTAGCTGTAGGAATAGTGACGTGCACGCAACACGTTTCCACTCAAGCGATGATAATGTGAAGCCGGATCCACCGCTGAATGACACAGCTATATAACAACTTACTCGCGATCGGGCTCTTTTGAAATACACGTCATGCGCAAACCCGTTTTAATTATTTAGAGGAAATTACGAACATTGGCCTTTTATACAACCGCACAAAACAGGATAGGCAGAGTGGACGTAGTGTCAAGAAACTCCATTCTCCACTTTCCACCGAGTTCTAGAGGCGGAGAGTGGGGCAACTCAACACCAGAGCGCTCGCTCGACACCAGAGCGAAGAAATGGAAATATAAATAATTAATATTTTATTTCTTCGAATGGAGATCGAACCCACAAGCAGTCGCGTATACAATCACACTTTGTGCCCCAGCGCCACGACTGGCATCTATCATTATAAGTTAAATGTTATAACTAAATAAATTTTAAATCCGTCTTAAAATATTTGACTGTAATGTATTATAAAAATCACAAAAAATAAATTTTATTAAAGTTTTCCTGCTAAATTCAATTCCTCAATTAGTACATACTTACTTAGTGTAAGTGTATTTGAGTCTAGTATAATATGTTATGCCGAATAAAAATAACACGCTGATAATACAATTAGACTTAGCACTTGTTGTTTTTTATAAAATTATTACCATAATTTTGAAATAAAAATTATAAACATAAACCGAACTCATTCTAACGTCAAACCAAACCGACCTGTTGCCCAATGCACGACAGTGTGCTGTTCGTTGTCCTTTGCATTGACATCAGCGCCAGCAGCCAGGAGGGTCTGCACCAGCGGGACATTCCCGTGCACCACGGCGAGGTGGAGGGGCGTGAGGCCGTCAGCGTCGCGGGCGTCGGCCAGCGCCGGGGCGGCCATCAGCACGCGGTCCGCGCAGGCCGCGCGCGCCGCCTGGCTTGCGCCCGCGCCGCTCGACGCGCAATAGTGGAGCGCACACCGCAAGCCTCGGTCACGAACGCGGACTGACGACGGCTGAAAAAGGTTCAAAGTATGAAGGGGAAGTATTTTTTATTATAGCTCTAACGCGCGAGCATATGTAAATTTTCTGTTGATATAAAAAATTAAAGATTTGGAAAATCTGATGAACAGCTATAAGTGTCCAGCTATACTATTGGCCTAAGATCCCATCGTTTAAAACTGTAGGGATCAGATTTTCTAATGAAACTTATAATTAAGAATGATACATGATAGTAGAATAGATTACACTAGGGTTGCCCAAAAAAATCCTGCCGCAATCACCTTTAATTAATGTTTTTCGTAACTCGTTTTTGGAGAAAATTGCACTCATATGTTTTTTATGTGAATCGCACATCATTTGAAAGAAAATCGCATAAGGAATTGGAAAAATAA